>JAIXMH010000093.1:0-42202 GCA_025528865.1 Pilobolus umbonatus
CAGACTAGATTCTCGATCATTATCCTATATACACATTACAATAATAAGTAACAGGTACAATGTATTGATACTATAGCAATTACCAAATTCTCAACCACATCTTCATCTGTTTCCTTATTATCCATGCGACTCTCTCTCACCATTGTCTGAGCCATTACAAGATTGGCTCCCCACTGCTCCTTACAACGGTATAAAGGAATGTTATTATCGTTGGCAAGAGTTTCTAACTGCAAACTGTAGTATCTCTGATATGCCTTCCTCATCTTTGTCCAACCCTTTTTACAAAGCACTCTGTTAGAAAGAATGTTGCTTCTTACAATCTTGGAGAGTTCCACAACCTTTTCATACATTTGCTTTGCTTTGGAGTATTCAAGTTCGTAGGACCTGCTTGACAGAATATCCATGAAGGCAGCAGCTATCCTCACAGTCGGTCCCGGTGTCTTTTTCTTCTTCTCACCTGATGCAAGGTATATTTCTCTTGCTCGAGCTGTAACACTTTCGATATTTCTATCTCCTAGTTTGTTCGTGTTGTATGTGTAATCCAATACTTCTTGAAGAAACTTGGCTTCATTGTCTATATTACTTATACATTTAGTTTGGAATATAAAAAGGAATATATATGTTACTTACCGTAAGGTTCACAAGAAGAAGGAGTAGGGACTGGAGGGAATCTTTGATTTATTATAGCCTTCATATCATGAACTTCTTGAGTAAGACCTTCTACTTTACTAACCATTTCCATCATCATTCTCTCCATTTTATCGTTGTGAGTGTTCTTATTCATGGTAATTCAAAATAGATATGTTAAGAGTTAATAGAGAGAATAAAATAAGAGTCCATATTGATTGTGATTATATCTTTTCGTTGACATTCAATTACCACAAAGGGGTTGAATTCTCTTTCTTTGTAAATATCATCATCGACAATGACGATATGTGGTACCAGCTCCTGCATATGCAACTTTCCATGACGATGTCACTGCAAGTAGGTCATCGTGGGTGGCTGTTGAATGATGTATCAAGGCTTATTGCATCGTATTCATTCAGTCATCGATGATCTCATTTCAATTAGATGTTGATTCAATCGTCATGTCGTATCAAAAGGGAAATAATCCATGATATCATTGCAATTTCCTACAATATATAAAGGGTGCTTGATTTGACTGATCCATCACTCTTCATATTTTATATATACATTACCTTTTACACAACATGTCCAATAACAATCCTCAACCGACTCCCCGAAGTGAAAGAATCAGAAATGTTTACAACAAGTCCATATCTTACAATTGTTTTTACTGCTTGAAAGCATTTGACCGCAGTACCAAACGTTCAGCTCATATAAGAGCATCGTTTAATACCATATTAATTGTAAGTTATCAAAACTTACAAAATGCTTTTTTTATTTAATTTTTTGAAAGGAAAAAAAATTATTGAATCTGACAATCTGACCAAAATGAAATGAAATTGATTAAGGGGAAGTACTTGCAGAAGATTCAACAAATAATAAATTAAAAATAATTTATTTTCATCTATTAATTTATTATAAAATATTAATTACTAAATTAAAATAAATTGATATAATTAATAATTAATTTGGTTATTTATTTAATTTTTATTATAATATTTTTTATATCCTAATAATAATCGTTGCTCATTAAGCCTCGTCTCCACTGTATTTGTTGGTCCTTTCTTGTGTGTGGTATGTATCTCATTGGTTAACTAGCTTACACTGTACTTACTCTATCTTTTCAATTAGTTGTATCAGCAGGAATAAAGAAGTGAAATGTAAGTAGTTCTCATGTAGTCTATATTATCCAGTTACTAAAAGTATTTCTTTATTGTATAGAATTGTCGAGTCATTCTATGTAGATCAGCATCTCTCTTGCACAGCAACTGATGTGCATTTATTCACTCAATTACAATAACCCATGCTTACTACCTTTATCTTCTTCAAAAGTCAATGTTTACAATGCTTCTTATGCCTCATGGTGCACAATACATTCAATATTTAGCTCTTCAATTCAATACTCATAGCTTAGTTCAATTTAATTCTTTATTCTATTTATAATAAAATACTTTTGATATGCATTGCATTCAATTATAACCATAATAATATCGTCTATCCTATAGTACATCTAATGAATCCATCCAATAGTAACTGTATCTATGAGATGTATGTATCCAATAGTAAAGCTATACATGAATCTTTTGTCCGGGAAAAAGTCACTTGATTTAAAATGGCCGAGCCGAAGTATTACCAACGGATGTTGGTACAGTCCATTGAATCGTATAGCTTTTTTTTGGTTCTGGTCGTCGGAATATTACCAACCTGAGATATGCAATGTCCAAGTTTGGTAGGTCCAAATCTTTCATAGTGTACCACTATAAAAATCATCATTAATTCTCATATACCTATTTTAGATACTTTGAAATTTGGCATAACTACCTTAGGTGTCCAATCGCTGAAAAAAAGTTGTCCAAAAGTGTGTTTACTTCGGTAAACCACTACCTCCATCATGTTCCTTATATAACTCAGTGCCTTGGACTCATGAGATGTTATAGTACGAGACCAGTTGAACGTACCATTGGAAAGTTTTTGAGGCTCATAAAGAGTAAAGTGAACAATGGGGCCAATGCCAGTAACTTGGTGGAGAGAATGGCTCTGAGAAACTACGTAGGCAATTACATTGATATAGAAGATGAAGTTGACATCATAGCTCCAAAGCCCTACAATGAATCCACTTTCATCAACCACCCATCCGGCCTTACCAACTCTCCACAATTGTGGTCACCAATTGAGGTATATGATGTGAATTCTGTCGATAATGGCATCAAACGCTTCGGCTACCCTGTCAGTAATACTACGATCCTTCTCCAACTGCACAATTACTACAGGAATCACAGCATACACCAAGATGAAATCATCATCAACCAAACCATACAACTTTCTGGTCGTGCATAGATTAACGCAACTATGTACTCCTCCACCATGAACAGAAAGAAACGTGGTGAACATAGGAGAGGAAACCACTTTGTGATGTTTAATTCAAGCCACCGAAAGTAATAATATAAATCGAATAATTTGAACTTGTATTGATTATTTGTTTTTAGCTATCACAACAATAGAGGATTATCTTGGTTTGTTGGCACTGTTCTTTTCTTCTTCTCTCATTTTCACTTGGACCAGGAGCATCATCTTGTTTTTGTTGAAGTAGCCAAGTCCCATACTACCACCACGTACGACAAGTGTATACCCTCGATAACACTTCGTCAAGCTGATGAAGCACCCACTTATAGGGTTATCGACATTCTCCAGATCACTGCACAAGTAGGTCTTGTTAAGTCCCCCACTAACAATTCTTACTGTGTCATATCGCCTTATAACTCCTTCACTCGCAACATGTCATTAAATCGTGGTATGCTTTGCAATTTATAATCTTTTCCCCCCATTTCCACTCCTTCTATGCCATATGCTTTCTCTTCAAAATCATTCAATCCATTCGTTTAATACATTCATCCATTCATTACTTCATCTAATATAAATATGAGCAATTAAAATTTATAAGCTATGCAACAATAAACATATATTAATACATTACCTTTTACTCAACATATAAATAATTTAACCTAGTCTATTTATCTTGTGCATAAACTACCAGTGTTGAGCCATTTTCTTCACTGTAATTCCCATGAAAGGATTGACCATACAGATTATTATATCACTGCTGATCTAGTAATTGATCCGACCAAACCATTGGTGTATTCAAGCTAATTATATAATAACATTCTTTAATCGCATACTCAAAGAATCTATAAAACTACTTACTGTCACTGTCCATATTCATCGATCATGCACGTAATGTAAATCATTAGCTGTTCCATTGTAAGCAACCAGTATCCCAAATATCCATAGGTTAGCTGATTAAAATAATGTATACGAGCAATCGACACTGTGGATATACCGAGTGATATCTTGAGTATTGTTATCAATCATATCGTATGAGATTCTATATGCATCATGGAGCCAATGTGCATAATCTATAACTGTCCAAGCATATTCGACCGTATATCAAACGGTGTGTAGATATTGGGTGATTCCATATGTGCAGACAGATGTTCTCTAATTCGATGCTCCAGTTTCGTTGACGTATCACTACAGTAATTCACTATGGTATCCATAATATCCATAGACAACCAGTCTAAATTCACAGTATATCTATATTGATGTTATTCATGCCAGTACTATCACTTATCAGAAGTAGTTGTTATTATTTACAAAGGCCGTGTGATGAGATTATTGTAGGATTGTTATCTCCAGCTGTTGTATACTGTTCATCAACAAGTGTCTGATTATACTTCTTGTTACAACCTTCGATACGTTGTCTAGATATATGTCAGTAATTCCTTCTTTTCTAAACTCTGTACTTATTTTCTTTACCTCATATAAAAAGGAAAAAGGTCGGTCAACATACTGATTCCATTTCAAATGATTGCATCCTGTATCATTGTATACTTTGTCATCTTTACGGGGGTGTACTTTTACTTAGTTGTTCCCACTTGCACTGTATGTATACTCTGTTTAACTATATCGACGTACTCTATAGTTGTCTATGTTAGATTCTCTTGATGAGGGAACTGTGATGTTCGGCATTCCCATCCCTGACACCCTAGAAATATATATGTGTGAGAGTTTGTATATTTATTATTTTTCTTCTTTCTTTTTTTTTATTCATTTGTGTTGCATTTGCTATTTGTTTACCTTGAGTTACTACATATATACACTTCAACTGTATGTCTCCAGTCTAATAAACAACTGATCTCCATACTCATTCAACCACATCAGACACTACATCACTAAAAATATTTTTAGTATCTATGTATATTATTGCTGCTCCATACAACTCATACCCTTTCTATTCTTCTTATATCTTTGATACATATAAACCAGTACACCATATGCTGAACCACTGCTAACCTGATGACTATGCATTCCACTTGTAGATCCCCGTCACCAACTCTGAAATAACTTTTATACAAGTCATTATCCTGTTTCTTCTTTATTTTATTTATTCTGGGATGTTCATTTATTTACCTTTGATTATCCTTTTACATATTTCAACTGATGATCACCTCAACTGTATCTTTTGGTTCTACTCAATAAGTGATTACTACACTCATCTTACCCATCAGTCACTGAATCCCTATACATACTGTACTTGGGTATATCCGGGTTGTGGTATACAGCTTATACCAATTTTGTTTCTCTGATATTGATATTGGATGCTTCTACAATATACTGTGTCTACCTATAACTGCCCAGATGACTGTGCATTCCACCTCTCCATTCCCATCACTGGCACCCTAGATATATATATGTGAGATTTTTTCGATTATTTTTATTTATTTATTTCAATCTTCATTTACCTTTTTATTTCTAATATCTCCTTGGACTGCACCACTTCTGTCTACTCAACCACTGAATTGTTCCGTCATTCGACCTCATTAGCCCCTACATCACTAAAATATTTCCAATACTTATGACTCTTATGGCTGTTGTATATGAATTCTTACCTCTGCAGGGTGGTATATTTCTTTTGTCTTTTACGTTATAGTATACGATGAGTTCAACCACAGCTGCTCACTCAGAATGTACAATCCTGTTGTACCACTATGGCGGATTACTTGGAACATATGTCGAGTCATTGGAACGGTTGGTCCGAGTAAATAGGCTGGAGGCACTCTGACATCCCGGTACTTTTTTGTCCAAAATCTCGACATTTGCCAGGACGGAGTATGGGAAATGCCACTACTAGGTGGTAGATCAGTATCACTTCTAGCACATCTAAAGTCTATGACTACACAATAATCAACCAATCATTAATTATCTATCATTAGGAAAAAGCATTCATATTACAGGGTATTATTTGTATTATTGAGCCAATAATCAATATTATTTGATTTATAGAATAGTATTTACAAAAGAGATATATGATACAAATACTAAATGTAAAAAAAGAGCATCAAGCATAGAATCATACTATAAAATATAATCTTCAACCGGAATAGTATTGATTGTCTGTCAGTAAGAGTATCCCAGAAAAAAAGCATATTAAGGTTATCTACAAGACCTAAAAGGTAGCAGTTAATAAAGATACACTGTATTTCAATTTCATCACTTACAGGTACACAATCATTTATACCATGCGAAGTAGTTTCAGTTAGATTTAGAACATATCTATAACAGCAATAGTATTAGAGAGAGTAGATAGTGTTTATGTATTATTTAACTTACATAAACATAATGTTAGGTAGGAAAAAACTAGTGAGGATAAGCAGATATCGTTTTGAGTAAAGAGTATATTAGTAGATATAAAAGCAATTACCTCTTGTCAATGAGAATCATCAGCACTAAGACTAGAAGCTTGTATGCTTAAGACGATGACTATGACGAAAGAGTGAACTATTAGTAATTATCAAAGATTATCTCAATTCATACATACATTACCAAGGAAAAGAGCACAAAAGTTTTCATGGGTACCACAACTATTAATCAAAACCAGAAGCAAGACCGTACATATCATATTAAACGTCAGTATCATCTGTGAAGATATATTTGGATAGAATGTACTATCCACCTCATCATTAGAATACCCTAATGATAAGCACAATTGTATGTACAAATAGAACCAATGTGAATTAAATCATATCAACTACCTTGATATTATTGCTAGAAAAAAAAGGAATAATACTTGTATGAGAGTAGTGCCATCTGATTAACAGGAAGTGTCATAAAGTGTATCTACTTTATACGTGAGAACTATTAGGATACTATCCATTGGAGATAAGAGCAATTTGGTAGTGATAAGACCTACACATAGACCAGTGATTATCTAACAATACAGATGATCAGAATATTTTTTAATAACGCATGAGAGGTATAAATTATCAACTTACTAGTGGAGATAAACGGATGTGCTGGATAATAGAAAGAGGAAAGAGAAGGAAGAAAGAGAAAATTTTTTATCGAACCCACAATCCACTATTTTAGTACATTTATAATAATTATTTAAACCAATGAGAAAAAGACTAATGTCTTGCCCGTTTATTACTAGAAGAAGGAGGGATATATGTAAAAGGACGAGTGCTTCTACTATCGACTTGAGATGAAGAGGGAGCAAGAAGAGGAAGACTTCCATCTCCAAAGGAAGAAAGACCCATTCCAATTGTTCCGGACGAAGAGAAGACAGAAGCAGATCGAGGAGGAGGAGCAAGAGAAGGGTCAGGAAGTGTTTCAATGTCATAAAAGAGGAAGTCTTCATCACTATAGGTAATAATGACATTAGAATGCTACTATACAAGAATGTTACTTGCATATTTACCTATCGAATAAATCCTGGTCACCATTACCCTCCTGAACCTGCAAAATAAATGCTAAAATCAACAACTATTGTACAGTACGTTTATCAACGCTTACCTCTTCTATATCAGCCTCACTTCGGTTACTTTTGTTAGTAGAGGTACTTCTCTTCTTCATTGTTTGTGCTAGAACAATATCAGCTGCCCAGTGATCTTCACAAAAGTGGATTGGAATTTTGTTCTTATTAGCAATCCCTTCAAACTTCCTACAGTAGTAGGATTTGTATGCTGCTTTCATGTCTGTCCAATAATTATTCTCTATTGCGTTATTAAGCATAATTTCGTTCTTAATCATACGAGAAAGTTCGAGCAACTGACCATATTGTTGGAATGCCTTCTTCTGGGTATATCCCTGAACCTCCAGATGTTTAGAAATCTCAATCAAGGCAGCAGCAATGCGCAATTTTACACCTGGTAGATCCTTCATCTCCTTGGGCTTTATCGATTTTGCCTTGTTACCCTTCCTGAAAGTTATCTCCTTACTCTCCTTGACATTCATATACCTTGCCAATTCGGGAACCTTTGGACACCATCTTTCTTTGTAGTCGATAGGTGTATGGCTTACCTTTGCTACTTCTGCTTCAAAAGACTCTATTAATTATTTAAAATAGTATATATTAGTCAATTGCTTATTTCTATTTGTTTTTAGAGAGTATTTACCGTTAGAATCAGATAACATGTTAATGGGAGGAAATCTTTCATCCCAGGCACTCTCCATCTTCTGCAATTTATCATATATCATAGCCATAAGAATACGCATCTCATCGACACTCTTGACCAAGTTGGTGAGGACATTGTTGGAGTTGTTGTTGTTCATATTTTACAGAAAAATGTATTTGTTAATAATAAGTTTTAAAACAAAGAGAGCTTCATACCTTTATATATTTTATTGATTCCTGCCAATGTCAAGGTAGTATAGAGATATCCAACATAATATTTCTATATAAGGAGATTTATGACGTGAGAAATGATATTTTCTATATTTGTACCTGACAGTAAGAAGAACAAGTAATAATGTCAACATCACTTTCATAAGTTATGTAACATATCTTCTATGACGTACCCAGCCTATAAGACATTCGATATTTGATATGTAATTGTCGCACGAATTCCTCCACAAAAGGTCATAAACAGTATCATTGGTTTTTCGTTGACGTATGTTCATCATATAGGCACAATTGAATAACTTAAGATAATGATATCATTACTATTGCTTGATGTGTGGCCGTTGTGATGTTATGGTCTAATTGGTACGTACCTGAATCCGACCATATTCAACGACTGACATGATTTCATTTGTAATGCATATATGCATTAGTCCCGTGATAGTAAATAATAGTGAAATAAAATGACAAGTCCTTTTACAGTATAAAAGGGGTGTTGTTTTCTACTGAACCTTTCTTCTCTATATTTCCATATAACTCTTTCCTCACAGTAATAACTAACATGTCTGCCAACTCCTCTAACACTATTTCCAAGAGATCTCGTGGCCGTTATATTGTACATAAGAAAATTGAATGTGAATTCTGTACTCTTCGTTTCAGAACAAAGAATGAACTTAGAAAGCATCAAGATCAAACCAAGTGTAAGGGTGTAGGTAAATTTGACGAAGCAAGATCTTCTCTTGTACATGATAGCGAGGAGGCTATTGATACCATGGACACTACGTTCGTTGAAGCAGAAATCATGGACATGGGGGAACCTATGGATTACTGTAAGTAAATAAAGCATCTTCGTTATACATATTATAAATAACTTCCCTTTTAATTCACTCATAATAGTCTCTGATATTAATTATGAATATAATCACGGCGAGCCTTCTTTTGCCTTTGACAGTTCAGCCAAGGTATATGAAGCCATGCCTGTCAACGGATCCTCCTTCAACTACATGGAGACTATTGAAAAACGATTTGTCTTTTTTAGAAATCTTAATTTATATATTTATAAATATTTTAATGTATTTAATAACCTTTTTAATATAGATGGATTTCAAAATATAATATTTTTTAAATTTAACTTTCATACAGAAGGATAATAATAATACTGAATATTATAAAAAAACTAAAAATTATGAGAAATATATAAATAGAAGAAAATAAATATATATAAGAAATTTAAATATTATTTGATTTTTAAAATTAACATAGAAATAGAATATTAAAATCTAATGAGATATAATTATAAATTAAAAATTAAAAATAGACTTTAAATAATATAATAAAATAATTAATAAATTATATTCTATATGAAATAGATCGTTTCTCTTATACCAGAACTAAAAAACATATTATTTTGATATTGATTTCCAATAGTCCACTATGAAAGATTTGGACGGACGAAAATCGGCCAGACCAGATGGTTGGTAGGTAAAAGTCCGGTCATTTGGACGACAAACAACGTATGTAATTTATCTGCCAGGCAGATCTCATCCTACTTTCTTCGGTAAGAGATAAGTCTTTCTATTGGTGGGGTCCCGTGACTTTTGACCGGACAGAAGGCTCATGTATACCTTTATCATTGGATACATTCATCTCATACATACAGTTACTATTGGATGGATTCATTAGATATATTATAGGATAGACGATATTATTATGGTTATAATTGAATGCAATGCATATCAAATGTATTTTATTATGAATAGAATAAAGGATTGTATTGAACTAAGCTATTATTAATGAATTGAAGAGCTAAATATTGAATGTATTGTGCACCGTGAAGCATAAGAAGCATCTTGAACATTGACATTGGAAAAGGATAGAGGTAAAAAGCATGGGTTGTTGCAGTCTATGGAAGCAATACACATCAGTTGCTGTACAATAGAGAGGATGTTCTACATAGAATGGCTTGACTATACTATACTATAAAGAAATACTATTAGTAAATGGATAATATAGATTACAAGGATACTACTTACATTTCACTTCTTAATTCCTGTTGATGCAACTAATAAAAGAGATAACGTAAGTACAATGTAAGCTAGTTAACCTATGAGATACATACCACACACAAGAAAGGACCCTCGTATACAGTGGAGACGAGCCTTAATAGAATAGAACTACAAGCAGAAGAAGTATGAGTAAATGGATCATGAGTATGTTATATCAACTTCTTACATATACACTTATAGTATCCGATGAAGCACCTAGTAATAGATAAACATTAATACATTGTACTGCTATAACATAGACTAAAGATCATACCATACATAAGGGAAAAACTGGATGGAAGAGATAACAGAAAATGGTGCATGCCAAGGACTATCTAGATAAAAGTATAAGTGGTCCATCCATGTGGATATTCTCTATCTAGTAGCTTAGTATTGTTTCTCTTGATCAGCAGTAGATGTCTATTTAGAAGAAGTTAGTACACTACACAACATGGGCATCATACACGAATAAGTACCGGATAGATTATGTAGCAGGTCTTGGATCATATACCATAGCAATACACAAAGTCACTTTACCATATGGGATATAACTAGATAGTATAAATATAAGCATCATAGTAGACAATCCTATCATCATATATTACCAGTACATAACAAAAGATAACAGGGAAAAAGGGTGTATACCAGGATATGAACAGGATTAATACCATGAGTGAAATAGACACAGTGACAACAGATAAATAGAGAGAGCAGAATATAGAAATAGAGGCAGTACACAGAAAGAGTAGAGAGAGAATCAAAGAAGAGCTTGGGATATCACTAAGAAGATATACTTTAGTTAGATGAGTAATTCCATCAATAGACAATCATATTACGTACCCCATTTGACTTCATGGAATTGCCTTAAACTATAATGAAAATTGTTAATATATACAGCCATTATTATTTACATTTAAACAAGGCAGTACCTTGGTTAAGTAGAAGAGTGGATGGATGTCTTTATCAACATAAACTCTAATATATAATCATATTCATAGATTATTTTATCATATTTGAGCCATTTAAAGTAGACTTTAGATCATGTTAGAGAGGAAGGGAAGAGAAAGAAAAATTCTCAATCTATATTTCATCTATTATTAAGAAGCTAAAAGTATAATTCTACCCAATCAAACCAGACTACTGTCTATTTCGTTTATTGCTATTAGATGATGAAAAAGAATGGCTAAAAAGAG
Source organism: Pilobolus umbonatus (assembly GCA_025528865.1). Lineage (NCBI taxonomy): Eukaryota > Fungi > Mucoromycota > Mucoromycetes > Mucorales > Pilobolaceae > Pilobolus > Pilobolus umbonatus. The sequence continues at coordinate 11,541 of JAIXMH010000093.1, forward strand.
GATCCATATCTACATCATTATAGGCTTGATCGTAAAAACGATTCATTGTTGAAGAGGAAGCAGCACCAACAAAGGAGGAAACAGAAGCGGAATTATGGTTGTCATAGGCATGATCACTACATATTGATTGAGGAGTAAGTATTGTCTTTCTTTCATAAATAAATGTATACTCATTACACTAGACAACTGTCCAGACTAGATTCTCTATCATCAACCTATATACACATTACAATAATAAGTAACAAGTACATTGTATTGATACTTAAAGAAATTACCCTATAATCGACCACATCTCCATCCGTTTCCTTACTGTCAATTCTACTTTCTCTCTTCATGGTTTGAGCCATCACAATATCAGCTCCCCACTGATCTTTACAACGGTATAGAGGAATACACTTATCATTGGCAAGAGATTCCAACTTTAAGCAGTAATATCTCTTGTATTCAGCCCTCATCTTTGTCCAGCCTTTAGATCGTAGTACTTGGTTTGACATGATGTTGGTTCTGATTTGCCTGGATAAGTTGATTACGTCCCCATACATTGTAGAAGCATTCTCATATGAGGGATCAGGATTTCTTGCTGCTTCAATATCCATAAAAGCAGCGATAAGACTGATGGGGGGGCCGGGAGTTGCCTTCTTACTACTAGGATTTACAGTTGCAAGATGCATTGCTTTTGCTCGCGGGGTGGTTCTGATGATATCTCTTTCACCTAATCTGTTTGAATTATAGGTAAAATCAATAACCTCTTTTTCAAACTTGGCTTCATTCTCTATAGTAAATCAAATATTAGCTTAGACTATCAAATATAGGTATATATGCCACTTACCAAAAGATAAAGCCGAAGAAGGAGTGGGCACGGAGGGGAATCTTTCTTGTATTATACTTTTCAGATCTTCCACTTCTTTCTTCAAAGCAAGTACATCACTTTGAACTTTATTCTTCATGTCATGTACTTCTTTTGTGAGGGATTGTACTTGGCCAACCAGATCTACCATCATTCTTTCCATATTAGTAATATAGGTGGTGCTGTTCATAATAATTGAGACTATAGTATATTCAAGTTAATAAGAGGATAAAAAGAACATACAAGTTAACTTTATATATACCTTTTTATTTGACATTGAGCATTCATAATGGGTTGAATTACCATGTATAGGCAATGTCATCATCGAAAAATGACGATATGTTGCACGAGTTCCTGAATTTTTGGCTGCGCATGGCGATGCTCATTTAATATATCATGCCTTAAAGATATCGAGGTATTGTTTGTTGGCATATGGTATTGGTCGCAGATATTTATCAATGATATCATAGGAAGATGGTGTATAGACTGCGGCTTGTTGAATCAAAAGAGTAATATTCGATGATATCATTTGGATTTCTCTACAATATATAAAGAGTGCTTGATTTGACTGATCCACCTTTCTTTATACTCATACATATACATACACATTACCTTTATAAACAATGAACAATAACAATTCCCAATCTTCTAGCCGTAGAGAAAGAGCCAGGACTCCATACACCGCCCGTAGAACATACGAATGTCAATTTTGTTCAAAGACCTTTGAACGTAGCATTCAACGTGTTGATCACTTGAGAAATGCTACTAGATGTAAAGAAAAGGCTGAAAAAACTGCTGCTGCTGCTGTCGCTGTTGAGGAAGATGTAGACATCGATATATCTATAAATGATTGTAAGTATATATTGTATCATATAAACGTGTATGACTTATAACTTCCCTTCTTCGTTTTCATTTAGTCGTTGATATTGATCAAGAGATGGATGAATATGAAGAGCTTAATTCATTCAATGAAAATGGTGCCAAAGTATACGAAGCAACCAATATGGACGAAAACACCTTTTGCTACATGGAAAACATTGGCCTTCTCTTGAACGATTATGCTATTGAAGCTAAGGTCTCCCAAATTTATCAGAGGAAGATAATCCGTTTATTCAACACTGTGATTAGAGATCTGAGAGAAAACAAATCAGGTTAGTTTATCATTCTTTCTATAAAACATGAATTGGTTACTTACTTCTGTTTGGTTATATAGGTACTCAAGGATTTGTTCCTCAAATCGATGTTGTTGAAAGGCTGATGAAGAAGAGATCGGCAATACTAAGCCATGAACATCATGCATGTGAACAGGGCTGCATGTTGTTTAAAGCAAGTGACAATTCTAGTTCTGATGATGTATGTCTTCATTGTGGCATTAAGAAGTACAAGGTGGTGAATGGTGAATTAAAGCCATCTTCGACTATTAAAATGCTCTCTGTTGGAAGCCAAATTGCTGGTTTGTTGGTTGATAATGAAAAACGTAAAGAGCTTCAATACCCCCTGGACAGAAGTCATTATGTTAACAATGTCATGACTGATATTCATGACGGATCAGTTATGAGATCATACAGAGAGTTGATAGGAGATGTTCCCGGTGTCATTGACATTTTCTTGATGTTGTTTGTCGACGGTTTCGTGACACAGAAGAGAGGGAGCAGAACATATACTATCTTCCATATAAACATTTTGAACATAGATCCTTCACAAAGGTAATGATTAACACTCTTGTTACTACTTATACATATTTTTACTCACCATATAAAACAGGTACGAAGATGGTAATATGATTCAGTTAGCAGTTCTTGGTGCTCCTAACAAGCCTGTTGATCTGGATTCCTTCCTCGAACCTCTTGTTCAAGAAATCCACTCGCTGTCCACGAAGGGTATGATTGTAAAGAAAGCTGGTGTGGAGGTGTGCAGAGCTCGAGTTCATCTGATGGCCGCAACTGGTGAGTAACAAAAAATTATATTCTTTTCTAATCAATCTAATTGTTAATATATACTATAGGTGACATCGTCGGTGTTCAAGAGTTGATGCACCATTCCGGTTCTAATAGCTGGGATGGGTGTAGGTTGTGCTTGGTTGTTGGAGAGCATCCGGAAAACTACAACCGGGGAATGTATTTCGTAAATACAAATGCACCCTTGAGAAGCCTCCATGATTATAGAAACGGTGATCCAGTAAGTACCTTGTTCAAATTGAAAAACAACTGTAGTATTGATCTTCCCTTTATAGATTAATGGATTAAGTCAACCTTCTGTTTTTGCAGAACTACCTAGCTTTTCTGGCGGTTCTTTCTTTGCACTGGATGAAATGCATTTAATCGGTGGTGGTATTGCCAAGCTGGTATTGGAAATGATTACGGCAACCCCCTCATCAAGATTTCTCTATATCGACAATGATGGAAACAAGACCATGGATGGATATCCCTTCATGATATCAAAGGAAAACTTGACAAGGATCGGTGAGTGCCTGTCTGGATCCAGATGTTTTATCCCAGTGTCGTTCCAAGGTAGCTGGGAAGACATCATCACACGGACAGCAGGTACGAGGATGGTTGATTATATCGACTTCCTCCTGTATGCCGTTCCAACTCTTGTTTGTCCATTCATTGGTGATGAGAATGCTCGTAATGCTCTCTTGGCTTTGGCTAAAGGTTGTAGTCTTTCTCTACAATGGTCAATTACAGAAGGAATGATATCTGAGATGGAAGGGTAAGTTCAGATACTACATAAAGGGAATATCATATTAATAATCATTTAATACAGATACTTCAACACATGGCACAGCTACCTTCGAAGCCAGATCCATCAGAAGAAATTATCGAAGAGTGTATTTACTTCTGTAAACCATTACCTGCACCATATTCCTTTTATCACTCAATGTCTTGGGCCCATGAGAAGTTATAGCACCAGACCAGTAGAACGAACCATTGGCAAGTTCTCAAAGTTAATCAAGAGTAAGGTGAATAGTGGGGCCAATGCAAGTAACCTGGTGGAAAGAATGGCTCTGAGAAACTATGTCGGTAACTATGTCGACATTGAGGATGAAGTGGATATCATTGCCCCCAAGCCTTATAATGATTCCACTTTTATTAATCACCCTTCCAACCTGCTTAATTATCCCCAACTATGGTCGCCAATTGTTCTTTACGATTTGAGTCATACGAGTAATGGGACTGCACTGTTTGGTTACCCTGTCGAGAACACTACTATCCTCGAGAAGCTCCATACCTTCTACATCAACCACCGGTACCCTCGAACAAATGCAATTACCAATTTTACAATCAAAACTGCTGGTCGTGCGTGGATTGACAATACAATGTACTCTTCAGCAATGAACAGGAAGAAGCTCAAGGAATATCGTAGAGGAAACCACCTAATTATGTTCAACTCCAGTCATATAAAGTAGGTCTACACATATCTGAATTGAATAAGTGTTAATTGTTTGTTCTTAGTCGTAAAAACAATGCCTCGATCTCTTGGTTTGTTGGTACTGTTCTTTTTTTTTTCTCGCACCATCACTTCGACCAGGAGCACCACCTCGTATTTGTCGAAGTTGCTAAAACTCACGCCACCACCACCTATGACCCATGCATTCCGATTGTTACACTTCGTGAAGCTGATGAGGTACCCATATATAGGATTATCGACATTCTCCAGATCACTGCACAAGTAGGTCTTGTTAAGTCCCCTACGAACAATTCTTACTGTGTCATATCGCCTTATAACTCCTTCACTCGCAACATGTCATTAAACCGTGGTATGCTTCGCAATATATAATCTTTTCCCCCCATTTCCACTCCTTCTATGCCATATGCTTTCTCTTCAAAATCATTTAATAGATTCGTTCAGTACATTCATCCATTCATTACTCCATCTAATATAAATATGAGCAATTAAAATTTATAAGCTATGCAACAATAAACATATATTAATACATTACCTTTTACTCAACATATAAATAATTTAACCTAGTCTATTTATCTTGTGTATAAACTACCAGTGTTGAGCCATTTTCTTTACTGTGATTCCCATGAAAGGATTGACCATACAGATTATTATATCACTGCTGATCTAGTAATTGATCGGACCAAACCTTTGGTGTATTCAAGCTAATTATATAATTACATTCTTTAATCGCATACTCAAAGAATCTATAAAAACTACTTACTGTCACTGTCCATATTCATCGATCATGCACATAATGTAAATCATTAGTTGTTCCATTGTAAGCAACCAGTATCCCAAACATCCATAGGTCAGCTGATTAAAATAATGTATACGAGCAGTCGACACTGTGGATATACCGAGTGATATCTTGAGTATTGTTATCAATCATATCGTACGAGATTCTATATGCATCATGGAGCCAATGTGCATAATCTATAACTGTCCAAGCATATTCGACCGTAAATCAAACGATGTGTAGATATTGGGTGATTCCATATGTGCAGACAGATGTTCTCTAATTCGATGCTCCAGTTTCGTTGCCGTATCACTGACACTAGGCATATTAATTATTAGTATGTTTTATTATCCTTAGACTCTTATTGTTGTTTACATGGTCCCTACTGAAATGAAAGAGAAAAAGAGGGGATGTTCGGAAAATGAAAAAAATAAACAAATAAACAAAAAATAAATAATCTGTCCGGGCAAGTTAGTGATATAAATGGACATAATAAATTGATGGAGCATTTGAACAGCTCACAATTTGGCATTTTTATTTCGAAATTCAAATACAAATTGTAGAAGAGCTGTAAAGTACATTATACATCCTTTGTTTATACTTTAAACAGTATAAAGACATATAAAAAAAACCTCATGAACAACATATCTCACTTTCAGCATTCGAATCAAACCTTCGTGTATTGACATTAACTTTGGCATTCCAACTTCTCAAAAACACTTCAATTCGATTGGATGGCTATCTTTTAAAAACGATTGGACGGATCAAATATCAGTTCAGGCAGATCTCGTCCGTCCAAATCTTTTATAGTGTCGTCTATTATATCATTTTCATTAAAGTCTTTATATTTAACCCAAGAATTTCTTTTCTTATTATAACCTCTCCATTTGACATAAAACTCTAATGTTTCACCTTCACCTTTATGCTTAATAATATTCTGAACTTCATATATATTTTTATTATTAATAGTTTCACTTTCGTCTAAATCCATTTTATTTTTATTGTTATTGATATTTAAATTCTGTAAATTTGCGATATTACTTAGTAAACTTTTTTGAATTGCTTGAATATTTTGTATATTATTTAGCTTATATTCAGTTCTATTAGATACAATGTTAAAAACAGTTGAAGAATTTTTCGGATTAAAAAAATCAAAATTATCTTGCATCCATAATCTATAATAGTTATTATTAAATTCTATTACATCCTTATTAATATCATAGAATATTTTTATATTATATAATAAACAACATAATTTAATCTGTAAATTATAGGTAGATGTTTTTGTAACTCTAATATTGTTTTGAGCATCTAATCTTTTAAATTTTTTAGATAAATCTGCAAAATATGATTCTATTCTAGACCTAAAACTACCTAAATTATTATTAAAGAAAATTTCATCATCTGTTAATTCTATATTTTTATTTTTTTTTATAGGAAAACAAAAGTTATTTATACTTATATTCATTCCTATATTATTATATTTATCTATTACTTCATTTATAGTATTTTCATAAAGTCCGTCAAAACAAATACAATCAGAATATTTAAAAAACTTTGAAAAATTTATATTATTTAATAACATATTGTCATCATTGTTCATTTTACATGGTAAGGAATCAGAGATATATATACAGATATTATTTATATCTATAATAAATTGAGTATTCAATCCATTTTTCCTTAATTTATATGAATATAAATCTGTTTTTTTTAAATCTATATCTTCTAGGGTGATTTTGTTATGGTGACCATCTAATAATAATGTAATATGCTTAAATTGATCAGGATTTTTAATATAACTACTTAATATTCGTATATTTTCATTACTAAATGAATTTCCCATCATTTTATCTACCCAATCTGATAGTTTCTCTTTATTACTGATAAATATACATTCATAAATGTTATAAAATACACTTCCTGTTTCAGAATTTGTATAAATTTTCATATCTTTAATGGATTTGCCCTCAATTAAAAATAGTATTACTAATAAACATTTTTCTATATTATTATACGGACCAGGAATATTAATAGTATTACAAAAACTAGTTAAGAATATAAATACAGATAAAAATCCGATTTTATTAAAAATATGTTCTTTAATTTTATCAATACCAGTTATACTTTTTATTTTTGTTCTATTAATATTTTTATCTACTTTTAGGTCATATGTATTATTTAGAAGTTTAGTCCAATATTTATTTATTAATTCTTGATATTCCTCTCTAAGTAAATCTTTATAATTATCCATTTTATATAATAATAATTATTCATTTTATATAATAATAAAAATCAATTTTATAAGAAAAACGATTTGTCTTTTTTAGAAATCTTAATTTATATATTTATAAATATTTTAATGTATTTAATAACCTTTTTAATATAGATGGATTTCAAAATATAATATTTTTTAAATTTAACTTTCATACAGAAGGATAATAATAATACTGAATATTATAAAAAAACTAAAAATTATGAGAAATATATAAATAGAAGAAAATAAATATATATAAGAAATTTAAATATTATTTGATTTTTAAAATTAACATAGAAATAGAATATTAAAATCTAATGAGATATAATTATAAATTAAAAATTAAAAATAGACTTTAAATAATATAATAAAATAATTAATAAATTATATTCTATATGAAATAGATCGTTTCTCATTAGTATTCTCCTGAATGATTATGTATCCGAGGAAAAAGCATCCCGAAGACTCCACAAGAAGATATGCAATCTTATGAATACTGTTATCAGAGATCTAAGAAACAATAAAATTGGTAAGAGTATATATGATTTTTAATACATGTAATATAATTACTTACTATTACACATACAGGAACTCTTGGAAAGGTCTTACAGCCTGAAGCTGTGGAGAGTTTGATAAGAAGAAGATCATCAGTCGTTGTGAATCATCACGACGTCTGCTTGAACGGGTGTATGATGTTTGAGAAGAGAGATGTAGTTGACGTTGATGAGAGTTGTGTCTTCTGTCAGAGTAGAAGATACAATGTGGTGAATGGTTTGTTGAAGCCATCATACAGTCTGAAGATGTTGTCTATTGGTAGACACATAGCAAATATGCTTGTAGACAAGGAGATGGTGGAAAGATTAACAATGGATGAAGAAGTTGCCTTGAATAAGTCTGTCATGACTGACATTCATGATGAATTGGTGTTTAAGTGGTACAGGCAACAGCTCAAGAAGCTCCCAGGTGTTATCGACATCTACGTAATGTTATTTGTTGATGGCTTTGTCAATGAGATGAAAGGGAAGAAGTCATATACAATGTTCCATATGAATATCCTAAACATTGATGCATCGGAATGGTAAGCACAGATATCTAAACAGCTCAATTATATAGTATTCTTACCTTTCGAAACAGATATGAAGACCATAACATGACTCAACTGGCAATCCTTGGTGCTCCTAAGAAGCCTAAAAACATGGATTCTTTCTTGAAGCCAATAGTTGAAGAACTTCTCAAACTATCCACTAATGGAATGATTGTTGTGAATGGTGAAGAAGTCATTGGTCGTGCCAGAGTTCATTTGATGGGGGCAGCCGGTAATAATAGCACTAGTATCGGTAGTTCCATTTATTCTAACATCCATAGCATAGGTGATATTGTTGCTGTTCAGGAGTTGATGGGTCATGCTGGAGTTACTAGCAAGTATGGGTGTAGGTTGTGTCTCGTCGAGGGTGTTCACAAGGAGAACAGTTCTGCTGGAATGTACTTCGTTCGTACAGACGCTCCTCTTAGAACCTTTGAACAATTCAAAGATGGTGATGTAGTAAGTTTCTGTATTTTGAGATAATATACACATGATATTGATATTTAATATTTAGGAACATGGGTTGAATCGTGTTTCAATCTTCTCTTCTCTCCCCAGCTTCTCTGGTGGTCCTTTCTTTGGACTTGACGAGATGCATCTTCTTGGTGGTGGTGTCGGGAAGATTGTGAATGAGATGGTGTCTTTGGTGCTGAAAAAAGGGACAAGAGACTTCTATTACTTGAACTCTGATAAGACGAAGAACACTTCTGAGTACCCCTTCCATATACCCAAGAACAGCCTTATTTTGATTAACCTCTGCATCGTTCAATCAAGAAAAACTATCCCTGTATCATTTCAAGGTGGATAAGATAGTGTAATTGGTCAAAAAGATGGTGTAAGAATGGTCGATTACATCGACTTTCTCTTGTATGCTGTTCCCACCGTTGTCTGTCCACTTATAGAAGATGAACATGCTAGAAATGCTTTGTTATCCTTGTCAAAAGGTTGTTCTATTGCTTTGCAATGGAATATAACAGAGGAAAATTTGAGAATGATGGAGAAGTAAGTAACAAAAATTTGTATATAATTTTTTTTATTGACTAAAATAAATATTCTCACAGATATATCCATAAATGGCACAGTTACCTGAAGAAGAAGATTGATGAACAAAAGCTGTCCGTTAATGTATTTACATCCGGAAATCATTATCTCTACCACATGTCTTACATAATCAGATGCCTGGGTCCTCTCCGTTCGTATTCTACTCGACCTCTTGAACGCACAATTGGAAGGTGTAAGAAGATGATAAAGAGCAAGGTTGATAGTGGAGTGAATGCCAGCAACGTTATTGACAGAATGGCCCACCGCAGCTATGTCAATATGTATGCAGATCTTGAAGGCGAAGTGGATATTATTTCTCCTCGTCCTTATGATGATTCGACATTCATGAAGCTTCCCTCAGGCGAATATGGATTTCCTCAGCTCTGGTCCCCAATTCCCAAACAGCCTTACACTCTGACAAGTACCGGTGTTGATGTGGATCTTTTCGGCTTTGAAGTTCATCATTCTGATGTACTGAATAAACTGGAAAGATTTTACAAGGTTCACGCTGCAGTCGACAATTACGATATTGTGAATAACTCTATCAAGATTGCTGGACGGGCGTGGATCAATCACACTGTGTACTCATCCAAGATGAATCGTAAGTGGGTGGGTGAGTCTAGGCGAGGTAACCATGTTATCATGTTTGATGTGGTATATAGTGAGTACGTATATTCTTATCTACTTTATACAGTTGAAACTTACCAATAAATTATATGTAGCTATAGGAATAGAAGAAACAGGGCCTGGTTTGTGGGTGAGGTTGTTTTCTTCTTTTCTCATTTCCAAGATAATCAAGAATACCAGCTTGCATTTGTGGAGGTGGCCAAGTCACATAACTGTAGTTCACATGATAAGTCGATACCGGTAGTTACTCTCAGACAACCAAACGAAGCACATTCTTTCACTGTAATTGAGACAACCCAAATCACTCATCAAGTAGGTCTGGTGAAATCCCCCACTTCAAGCACTTACAGTGTGATTAGTCCCTACGCACTTTTTACTAAGGATATGTCCAAGTATAAAGGGATGTTAGAATATCTTTAGTTAACTATACTCTTTACCTCACTTTCCTTCTATTTCTTCTTCAATACACTTTATACATTAATAAAATAAATCATCCTCTTCCTTATACTGTTACTCTCATAACCTATTCAACAATAGCTGTTTCATTATATAAACTACTGCTAATAATATAATATATACCTACTCTGTAATATATACTTATATGGCTATGGTTCTACAACTATAAAAAGAAATATTATCAGCTTTATGAGTACTCATTTCACTGATGTGAAGGAATGTAGTTGACATGAGGGCATGTGATGAGGTTGGAATGAGAGATGACTACCCATTCTGAAAGTAGAAGAATACAAATTTGAAAAGAGAAACGATAAGAAGATATCTAAATTCCTACTATTTATACAGGTATTATTTCTCAGAGAGCTCCCCATACATTACACACACTTGGTAATTCTCCCGTGACTGCTTTATTTTATTTATTTTTTCCTCTTTCCCCCTTTTCAAAACTATTCTATATCCTAACAACATCAAAACTATATAGAGAACAAGGACAAAAGTTATCAAAGGATATATATGCAGTAGGGAAACAGTTGGTGTAAGTAGATCACAAGTCATTTGAACCCGATGTGTGGAATGAAAGTGGAATGAGTCGTCATCTCGAGTGACCAACTATTTTTGGAATAAGAATATTGATAATATTTGTTTTTAGATTTTGTCCAGTGCAACAATGGTTATTTATAGAGTATAAGTAAAAGGGAAGTCCCTCGAAAAGAAGATGCGTTGATGAATGTCGCTGATGTGTGGAATGAGTGTTGCAATGAGTAGACATCTGGAGGCATAGACAATTTATACACTATTACAGATTATCATAAATATATATAAATATACAAAAATTCATTTATACTAGTTGTTGACTTATGGAAGTGTTGAAATAAACAAATAGTAATGGAATGAGGGATAGGTAATAATAGGGAGAGTAATAGATTATTGACATATGTGCTAGTATAAGATTATTGTTTAATAGTACCCATGGGATAGAACAAGAATGATATACTTATTGTGGTGAATCAATACAGTGGAGGTTAAGAGATGGTGATGTGGTGGATATAGAGCGATTGATTCAAAGTACGATGATCTCCCATAGCCCAGTGATGAATATCAAAATAATATGGACTGGAAGAGGAGTACACAAGAGATGAACAAAGACAAAAGAACAATTGTCAATAACCTAAGAAATAATATTGACTGAATATAACATAAGGAACAATAATTACTGATGAATAGAAGTTAGATGGCATAGATTATGTCTCTATCGAGTATGTTTATCCTGTTACGGTATAGTAAAGATAATGACTTTCACTAGAGTAGTCCGATGATATTATATGCCTGATTAGGAAATGGATGATTATTCAAATTAGAAAATGTGCTGCACTAAATACATCTGTGTTATTTAATGGACGGATAGGTCCACTCATTGGAACATCTGTCCTTATAAAATTGATAGAGTAAATAAAATTCAATAAAAACAGCAATAAACATCCACTTTTTTTACTTTCAACAATACCCAGTGCATCATATATATTTCAGCTATGTTCTATCTACCTTTGAGCACTCTATATTACTTTTCACTTATGACCTGGCACGTAGCACTTCTACTTATCAAAAAAAGGAGTAATCTAATTGGACAAAAAAATTAAATGGACCCAGTGGTCCATCCTCCTGGCCGATGTCTGAAGTAATCCGTCATAGTGTACATCTCATCACCAACCCCTAGAGTTATATACATATGAGTGCCTATTCCATATATTCTATGTTAACCATTTGTGTATGTTTGTTTTCTTTATTCTGGATACTCTACCTGTATTTAGCTCCTATGTTTACTTGAGCTGTACCTCTGCAGGGCATACAACGACTAATCAGTATACTCATTCGACCTCATTAACTACTACATCACTAAAAATATTTTTAATAATTTTCTCTATTGTTGTTAATTTATACAGCCCTATCCTTCTGTATCCTCTGATATTTGATTCATATGAGAATCCTTTAATATCTAACTAAAAAAATAAGATGACTATATATTAAAACAAAATTTAATTTTTAGAATAACAATTGAAAGTTAAATATCATTTAAAATTTTTACAATATTCAATAGTATATCAAGCTTCTGTCATCCAAGTATTCCTTAAAAGTGTAGTATAGACATAAATTTCAATAAAAAAGTTAATTATAGAATTTAATGGTAGGTAAAACAATTCTCTAAATAAATTATTAAAATATTTAATATCTAGAATTTAATAATAAATAATAATTTATAAATAGTAAATGCCATTTTTCTAAAATATAAATAAATTAATTGATAATATTATAAACATCTTAATTCATTATATAATAGACATATTTTAATTTAAAAATTGAATTTTGATATATTAATAAAAAATGATTGGAAATAAAAGATATTTATTTATAAATATAATTTATTTTAAAAGATATTAAAAAGTAAAATAAAAAGCAAATAAAAAAGCAAATAAAAAAGCAAATATTGTGTTGGGGTGCACACCAACTATTTTATTTATTTAAAAGAATCCTTCATTAACTTTTCAAAAATAAAAATAAAAATCAAAAAAATTATTTGGCCAAATAAGGAGAAGTATCGCCTAAAATACTAACATACTAAATAAAAAAGAAGAATTAAAAATAAGTTAATATATAATTAAAAAGGATATTGTTAAAAACATAAAATAATATTATAAATGAGATTTTAGAAAGTTAAAAGAATAGGTAATTAAATAATTTATTATTAATTGATATTAACAATTATATTTATACTTTAAATATTTTATTCTTTATTTCATTTTAATAATCTTTAATTTATATAGAAAAATAAATCCCAATTTGTTATGTATTTATAAACTTTCTTATAAAATAATTAATATATCAATTTAAAAAATAAAATTATAAATAATATTGATAATTTATTTTAGATAATTTCTTTAAAAAAATGATAAAGTTTTAAATATAGATAAAATTATTATCATATTTCTATATAATAATGTTGGAATGAAAAATAGAACACCTCACAGATTTATCAATTTCTGGAAGAAATAATGGAATGTTGATAAAATTGGGAGATGTAATATTTGGAATGGATTTGTATTAATAAAGGAAATAGACTTTCTATTATTTATAATCTATATATAAGAGAATCCTTTAATATCTAACTAAAAAAATAAGATGACTATATATTAAAACAAAATTTAATTTTTAGAATAACAATTGAAAGTTAAATATCATTTAAAATTTTTACAATATTCAATAGTATATCAAGCTTCTGTCATCCAAGTATTCCTTAAAAGTGTAGTATAGACATAAATTTCAATAAAAAAGTTAATTATAGAATTTAATGGTAGGTAAAACAATTCTCTAAATAAATTATTAAAATATTTAATATCTAGAATTTAATAATAAATAATAATTTATAAATAGTAAATGCCATTTTTCTAAAATATAAATAAATTAATTGATAATATTATAAACATCTTAATTCATTATATAATAGACATATTTTAATTTAAAAATTGAATTTTGATATATTAATAAAAAATGATTGGAAATAAAAGATATTTATTTATAAATATAATTTATTTTAAAAGATATTAAAAAGTAAAATAAAAAGCAAATAAAAAAGCAAATAAAAAAGCAAATATTGTGTTGGGGTGCACACCAACTATTTTATTTATTTAAAAGAATCCTTCATTAACTTTTCAAAAATAAAAATAAAAATCAAAAAAATTATTTGGCCAAATAAGGAGAAGTATCGCCTAAAATACTAACATACTAAATAAAAAAGAAGAATTAAAAATAAGTTAATATATAATTAAAAAGGATATTGTTAAAAACATAAAATAATATTATAAATGAGATTTTAGAAAGTTAAAAGAATAGGTAATTAAATAATTTATTATTAATTGATATTAACAATTATATTTATACTTTAAATATTTTATTCTTTATTTCATTTTAATAATCTTTAATTTATATAGAAAAATAAATCCCAATTTGTTATGTATTTATAAACTTTCTTATAAAATAATTAATATATCAATTTAAAAAATAAAATTATAAATAATATTGATAATTTATTTTAGATAATTTCTTTAAAAAAATGATAAAGTTTTAAATATAGATAAAATTATTATCATATTTCTATATAATAATGTTGGAATGAAAAATAGAACACCTCACAGATTTATCAATTTCTGGAAGAAATAATGGAATGTTGATAAAATTGGGAGATGTAATATTTGGAATGGATTTGTATTAATAAAGGAAATAGACTTTCTATTATTTATAATCTATATATAAGAGAATCCTTTAATATCTAACTAAAAAAATAAGATGACTATATATTAAAACAAAATTTAATTTTTAGAATAACAATTGAAAGTTAAATATCATTTAAAATTTTTACAATATTCAATAGTATATCAAGCTTCTGTCATCCAAGTATTCCTTAAAAGTGTAGTATAGACATAAATTTCAATAAAAAAGTTAATTATAGAATTTAATGGTAGGTAAAACAATTCTCTATACACTTGCATAGGCTGCGTGTTCAACTACTACCGTAGTGATGACTCCCCAATCCACTTCTAGCCACTCATCACTAACATCCAAGTATAGTATATGTATTAGTGTTGGATTTTATTCATTCCGTGTGTTTTATTTGTTTACCTCTTATACTTAGTGTTATCCACCCTGGGTTTCTACCCTCTTTGTCTACTCAACAACTGAACTATATGCTCATTCCACCTCATCTATTAGTACTTGTGAATATTATGGTTGCTGTGTATATTCGGGACCTCTACTTAATCATCAGATAATATGTCCAGATACTGTTGTATTTACTGTGTGTTGAACCACCTCTACTCTGATGACGGCCAATTCCACTTCTACAACCTCATTACCAGCACCCTTGTATAATATTTGTATGAGTGCTTATTCTCTTCAGTTTGTATTTTCTATTTATTTAACCTGTGTGTTACTCATATCCATTTTCATTTTACACCCTCTGTATATACTAATCTACATACTCAATCAACACCATCAACCTCTGCATTACCTAGAATATTGTCAGTGGTTATTGATATCCCTGTTGTTGTATACAGTTCTTACTTTCTAAATGTATTCTAATATTGTCGTTATATTCTGTGTGATATACTGCATGTCCAAGTACTTTAGATCTGATGACTGTGCATTCCATCTATAGATCCTCATCACTGACACTAAGCATATTAATTATTAGTATGTTTTATTATCCTTAGACTCTTATTGTTGTTTACATGGTCCCTACTGAAATGAAAGAGAAAAAGAGGGGATGTTCGGAAAATGAAAAAAATAAACAAATAAATAAAAAATAAAAAATCTGTCCGGGCAAGTTAGTGATATAAATGGACATAATAAATTGATAGAGCATTTAAACAGCTCACAATTTGGCATTTTTTATTTAGAAATTGAAATAAGAATTGTAAAAAAGCTGTAAAGTACATTATACATCCTTTTTTTATACTTTAAACAGTACTATGACTTATAAAAGAACCTCATGAACAACATATCTCACTTTCAGCATTCGAATCAAACCTTCGTGTATTGACAATAACTTTGGCATTTCAACTTCTCAAAAAACTTTAATTCCATTGGATGGCTACCTTTTAAAAAGGATTGGACGGATCAAATATCAGTTCAGGCAGATCTCGTCCGTCCAAATCTTTTATAGTGGTCACTCAACCACAGTATTAAGAATAATATAGAAGGTAAGCTCAGAACAAGTTTAATATAATGTATTTTGTCAGTTTGTCTATTGTGAATAAAGTGCAATGTTATTTCACTAATGTTACCATGTGAGAATCAAATGATTGTTTTTATTATTCTCCCATTGTACGTGGATTAAAGGAAGCATATGTTTAAGTATATTGATTAATGATATACGTAACGATTCTAGTACATGCTCTAGTTCACATACTCTCAATAGATATCAATTGTAATTTATGTATATGGTTTCTAATAAAAACTCTCCTTCTCTTCGTATTATAATTCTATAATAGTAGATATACACCATGATAATGATGGTCAAGTGAAGAAATCTTAGATCTTACTGCTAAACAATGTATGTGCCCTGTGAACGGCTAATAAAAACATATACTTAACTGTTTATAATAATTATACCAGTAGCAGATAATTTAGAAGTGATTCATGATTCGTGTGAAGAGAATTCCGAAATAGAGAGTGATATGAGTAGTGAAACCATCTCCAATGAAAACACTGGAGGTAAAAGTCATATTTGAGGTTTATAATATTATTTTTTTACCTATAAACGTAAGCCTATGTAGATCTGATTTGTAGAAAGAAGAGAACAATAATCCGAATAGAGCAGATACTGCATGATATATATGCCAAGGCAAAGTCTCTCTCGTCATTACAAGAATTGTCAGACTTTCTTGAGGTGTTGGAGGAATTAAAACTGAAGAGTGATCAGCCAAAAACTATCATGACTCAGTTGAAGCCTCCAACTGTCAATACAAACAGGAAGGGTCGAAAGGCAAAGAGAAGTGTAAAAAGTGGTGTTGAGAGAATGACGATTGCGAGGGAGATGTTTGAAGAGGAGCAGAAGAAGGAGATTGAAAGAAGGAAAGTGGAAGAGAAAAGGCAAGAGGAGTTAGGAAAGAAGAGGAAGTTGGTAGAAGATGAACAGTTAGACCAGGAGATTGAAAAGAAGAAGATTAGGTTAACTGTGTTTGTGAAAGGTGAAGATGGATCCACTTATCCAGAGAAAAAAAAGACAGATGTAGTAGAAGCTACGGAGAATAATGGGTAACTAGCCTATCACCTTTATAAACATCAACAATTAATGCTAACTTTAATGCCAATGTTAGAACATATACCAATGCGAATAAGGATGTTCCTTTCCAATGGATTGAGGGTACTTTTAGAAAGACAATTAAGGCCATACATAGTATGTCTGGTGATGGAAATTGTGGCTTTCGTGCAGTAGCCTTTGAAGTATACAAAGATGAGGATTATTGGTATAAGGTGAAACAGAAGATGAAGAACACATATCTGAAATACAAAGATACTCTGTATAAAGGTGTGGAAACTGAGATGGAGAATAAAGTGGAAGAGGATATAATGATGAATAAATTAGACTCCTTCAAGTCTCCTTGTCTAGGTAATGATGACTTGCCTTTGTGGTTCAGTACATTTACCTGCCCTCAGGTAGTTGCTGATACATATCAAAGACCTGTTATTCTTTATTGCTACTTGGAAAACTTCGTCAATGGAGAAATAAGACGATTCTATGAATCACAAGTCTTCTTTCTATTGATTGAAATGGAAATGTTTAAGACGGAATATCCAATCTCACTTCTCCTCTCGCATACTCATATAGCATTGATTATCAGCGTACTCCAACAGGGCGCTTAAGAAAATTCACGAAGCCCACAATTAACCATGATCATGCTCGGATTAGACGAGATAATCCAACCCTGTGTTCCACTGATTTTTCTAAATTATACACTTAAATACACCAAAAAATACTTCAATTTGAATAAATCACTTTATGCACTTTCATATTCCTTATAGAGATAACAGTAACATAAAAGATGCCTGCACCCCTCATTTTCAAAATGTTAAAAATGCAACGTCATGCCTTTTGCCTGTGACTGCTAAAGTATATGTACCAAGAATTATCCTTAATATGATCTGATATCTGTTGATATAATATGGCATGACATTGACATGTAAAGATGTCGGATGTTGTGGATTGATTTTTATTTATTCCGTCACACTCAAAACAATTGCTAACTTTTTAATATAACATAAACACCTATCAAGTGTCGGCTATATTTTATCAGGTTATACAATTACTGCTTATTAAGAAATGACACAACAATAATTATCAATCAAATCAGGTGGATCATTAGCAATCAAAAGAACACATGCAATATTATAAATCACAGAACATACAATAGATTATAAAGCAACTAACATATACACTCTATACATTATTTGACTAAGAAGCTATCATACTTCTTATTATTAATCATAACTTAGCCCTTTGTAAAAATATATAAATACCCATCATCTTTTATTCAATAAACGATATATTTTTACCTACCACTTAAATAACAAGTACCTTACATACAAAACTAATAACCACCTATTAAGAAAGGTGGCAATAAGTAACCTTGGAAAATAAAATGATTTCGTCCGGGTTCGAACCGGAGGCCTTGTCCGTGTAAAGGACATGTGATAACCAACTACACCACGAAACCTTTCGATTTTTTGTAATTTAGGCGGTAGATAGAGACACAGAGTAGACGAGATTAAGTTGAATAACAGCAGTGACTTTTATATAATTTAGAAGTCCAATGGCAAATAAAAGTAATAAGAGATTTCAGTTGAAGAGTAGTAAGTTAATGAGTTTATTTCCTATGCAAATCAATGCATATTTATATGTTTTTGAATATGAAATATAAGATGATTTTGATACAAGTTGATGAGTAATAGAATATGATAATGACTGCATAGAAATGGATAGAATGATGTGATATAGAATAGAATAGTACAATAGGATAGAATAATATGATAATGGATAAATATAACGATGGAAGTTGTGATTGCACAAGGAAGAATATTCGAGTAGAAGAAGACCAAAAGAAATGATTATGAAGGAATAGCATCATATGAAGAATATGAACATATGCAGATTAAGGGAAGCATGTTCATAAGCATGGCTAACATAAACAGTATCATTGTGTGATCTTTCTTCTTGAACGCCTATTGGCTGGTATTTTTGGCTTGAATTTTCTCTTGTTGATTCTCACAGGCACATGTGGCCACAAGGGTTCCTTATTGAGCTTCACCCCTTCAGGCACACCGACATTTTTGTCGGTGTCCAAGACACAGTCAGGCTCAATTTAGAACCCTTGTGGCCACACGTGCCTGTGCGATTAAATAAGCGAAAATTCAAGCCTAGAATACCAGCGAATAAACGTGCAAAACCCAGACCCAATCCTCCGACCAATTAGAATGCAGTATTACAACGATACCATATTTGACAGCTCTTCATATGAACAACAAGTAGATATCCTGACTATCCTTCTGGCTCCCCTTCATCTGATTCCTTGGTGTTAGATTCTTTTCTTATGATTATCCCATTGTTCTATCATATTACTTTCATATTATTTTCTATTGTATATTCTATTCACTATGTATTATTCATCATTCATACTTCCTTATACTATTTATATTCTCTATCATATTCTATCCCTTAATTCCTCTATGTAAACATCATCTTATATTCATATCTCAAAAACATATAAATATGCAATGAAATTGCATAGGAAATAAACTTCATCTTATCTTTACTATAAACTTCACTTTACGTGTATTCTTTTAATTGCTATTAAAAGAAGTATCTTGGTTATACAATTATCTATATCTGGTCTTGGTCTACTAAGGATATTACATTGGTAGCATTTGGTTGTCTCTTGGTTAGCTATTCTATTCTCTATTATACTTGGTCTATTCTCTCTCTCCGTCTATTTTATATATATTTTGAAACATGCCTGATCCGATTAAAACACCGTCTACATCTACACCCAATACAGCTTTGGATCCATTAACCTTAATGGAACGTATGGTCCAAGCCATGGAACTTAGTGCTGGCAGTAGGTTTAGAACGAATGAACCACAGACATTCGATGGCACAAGAAATGCTAGTGTCATCGACAGCTGGTTAGAAGCTGTGGAACGATATACTGATATCCAAAGCTGGGACGACAACAAAAAAGGAAAATATGCCGTTTCTTTACTTCGTGGTCGAGCAGACGCTTGGTATAGATCCACTAAAAGGTCTGATGAACCTACTCCTGGCTGGCTGGCCCTCAAGAGGTCACTTATTTTGTTCTTCCGCCCCGAAGATACTATTTTGCTTGCTCGTGACAAACTTGCCACACTGAAACAGAACACAGATTTACATTCATATATTAATGAATTCATTGATATAAAATTAGCCATTCCTACCATGCCTGAAGATGATGCCGCTGATAGGTTTACCCGTGGTCTCAAGGATCCTAGAATGAGAGTACATCTCAGACAGAGTGGCGTTAATTCACTTCATGAAGCCATCCATGCAGCTATTGTGTTCAGTGCTGGTGAAGAGCGCAACTTCTCTTATAATCGTCGTACAGCTCAACAATATGTAGATGATCCGATGGACATTGATCTAATGGATGATCTGCATGCAATGAACAACAAATTCAATAAGAGGAAGCAGTACAACAACAATCAGTACAATAATAGCCAATCCAACTTCAACAGCAATAACAACAACTATAATAGGAACAATGGAAGATTCAAGAATAGCAACAACAACAATTATAACAGCAATATCACATGTTTCTATTGCAACAAAAAGGGTCACTTTAAAGCTCTTTGTCCTGTTCGACGTGCAGACATCAAAGCTTTGGATGATAAGCGACAGAAACAATACCGAAAGGATTTTCACTAAACGTGGTTGATAATATGGAAGCACAACCACGTTCTTCATTAAGTCTTCCCTCTTATAATAATAATAATGATAACACTGAGTTTAACTCTGCACATCCCACATATAATAATGATACTACTGATAATAAACTAATCGATTTTGACTCTTATTCTTCCGATCAGATGCTCAGTGAGAAACAGTACCCAGTATTAAGACCTCAAAGTGTATTCACCAAAAGAATGGACTCACTAAGAAAGAATGTACTAACAACTGTACCTGTGAAACTGCAACAAATTGAACACATAGACATCACTGAAGATCTACAACATATTGTGGAACTCAATGCAATCGATACAACACTTCCTGTATACACGGCAACATATAGAAATCAAGAGATCAACGTTTTGATTGACAGTGGAGCCAGTGAGAACTATGTATCACCCGAACTAGTAGATCTTGCTGACAAATTGATTCCTGTAATGAACAGACATGTGGAAACTGCTGGTGGTGAAATCACTAAAATTAAAAGGAAAATCGTTATGAGTATTGGCTTGGGGGGTTATAAAGAACAGATTACTGCGTATATATTCCCTAATAAGTTTGGTTTAATTTTAGGCAAGTCCTGGTTAAAGACAAGTAAGGCTATACCCGACTGGATAACTGACACTTGGACCCTAAATCAAAATGGAATGACA
Source organism: Pilobolus umbonatus (assembly GCA_025528865.1). NCBI lineage: Eukaryota > Fungi > Mucoromycota > Mucoromycetes > Mucorales > Pilobolaceae > Pilobolus > Pilobolus umbonatus. The sequence goes on from JAIXMH010000093.1 coordinate 33,220, forward strand.
ACTGTACTCACACCTAATAACCGATCTTCTCAACACCTATCACCCCAACTGAGTTATCTCATCTCCCACAAACAAGTGGATCGTCTTATCAAAAAGCATCAAGCTGACGGTTACTTTGTGTATATAAACGATGTTACTACTAATAATATTACAATTTCACCTTTATATAGCATAGATTCTTCACCTAAAGACAGTTACTGGAATAAGTTAGTGAAACAGTATAATGATGTGTTCAAAGATGAGCTCCCTGGACTACCTCCGGAACGTGATGTGAAACATGTAATCGACACTGGGGATGCCAAGCCCATCAGTAGAGCACCATTCAAGATGTCATCTGCAGAACTCGACGAACTCCAGAAACAACGTAAACAATTACTATCTCTTGGACTAATTAGACCCAGCACATCACCATGGGGGCACCAATCTTATTTGTAAAGAAGAAGAATGGAGATATGAGAATGTGCATCGATTATCGTGCCCTGAATAAAGTTACTACTAAAAATAAACATCCTTTACCTAGAATAGATGAATGCCTCGATCGACTACAGGGTTCCACTTATTTCACCAGTTTGGACTTGAAGAGTGGATACCACCAAGTCAGAATACACCCTAATGATGTAGCAAAGACAGCATTTAACACTAGATATGGACAATATGAATTTCTTGTACTTCCATTTGGACTAACTAATGCACCTCCCACCTTCCAACACTTAATGAACAATGTACTCGGTGATTGCCTCGACAAGTTTGCACTAGTATATTTAGATGATATATTGATATACAGTAAATCAGAAGAGGAACACAGACAACATGTACAACATGTATTGGATAGATTGAGAAAAGCAAAGTTGATTGGTAACCTTAAGAAATGTGAATTTGGTAAAAGAGAACTTGTTTTTGTAGGTTACAAAGTTACACCTCAAGGAATACTTCCTGATCCAGCCAAAGTACAAAGTATCAAGAACTGGCCTGCACTTACCAACGTACAAGAAGTCCGATCATTTATTGGACTAGCTCAGTACTATCGACGTTTCATTCCCAACTTTGCTTCGATTGCCACACCATTAACTGATTTAACCAAAGGAACTGGTCATAAGAAAAGACCCATCACATGGACTAATGAGTGCCAAAATAGTTTTAATATGATTAAAGAACTACTAACCTCTGCACCTGTTTTAGAATTACCTGATATGTCTAAACCATTTAGGATAGAAACTGATGCTTCAGATTTCGGTGTTGGTGCTGTACTCCTCCAACCCGGTGATGATATCAACAAACAATGGCACCCGGTGGCATATGAATCCAAGAAACTATCCAATGCAGAAAAGAACTACCCTGCCCAAGAAAGGGAACTTCTTGGAATAATCCATGCTCTCCGTACATGGCGTTGTTTTATAGATGGATGTCCTGCCGGATATACGGTATACTCTGACCATTTACCTCTTAAATATTTTAGAAGTCAAGAGAAACCAACACCTCGTCTTGTGAGATGGATTGCGGAATTGGAATCTTTTGCACCCAATATTCAGTACACACCTGGAAAAGATAACAATGTTCCTGATGTGTTATCTAGATTACCCAGCCCTGACACCGATAATAACAATGAAGAATCCATTGAACCCATATATTTGTACACCACTTCACTAAAGAAGAAAGATTCGAAATGGTCTTCTGAAGATATGAAAGCCGATTGGCCTCTGTTATACCTCGGTAATCAAAATGATCTTAATAAGTTAACTAACGTTGCATTGAAAGATCATCTAGACAAAGAAAGAAGCAAGTTTGTGATAGACAATAACAAAGTCTATCGTAAGGTCCCCATTGATGGTGACAAAATTAAGCTCGTTCCTTTTGTCCCTCTTGCTTCTCGTGCCGAAACTGTGGCTGGTATTCATGAAGCATTCGGCCACTTTAACTTGATGAATATGATGAAGGTGTTACTTCCTCGTACCTGGTGGCCCAACATGCGTACCGATGTAAAGAATTGGTTGGTGTCCTGCCCTGAGTGTCAAGTTAATAGAAGACGTGGAAACTTTCACAATGATGAGATGCACCCATTGAAAGTCCCCTCAGCCTTTGATCGTTGGCACATCGATTTCATTGAAGAACTGCCGACAACCGTTAGAGGTAACCGTTGGTTACTTGTGGCTGTAGATTACTCAACAAATTGGCCAATTGCTCGTGCTTTGCCCGTAGCATCAACTGAAGCTGTAGCAGATTTTATATATGAAGAAATAATGATGAGATTTGGATGTTCTTCTGAGATATTAACTGACAGGGGAGCTAATTTTACTAGTGGTTTATTAAAAGCTTATATGAAAAAAGTTAAAACTAATCACAAACTTACTTCTGCTTATCACCCTAGGACTAATGCTAAGGTTGAAAGGTTTAATGGAGTCCTGAAGGATATGTTACGCAAGTATACCAATGGTGCCATACACAGATGGGATGAGTTTGTCAATGCTGCACTTTGGGCATGCCGTATCCGAGAACATGCTACTACTGGTTATTCGCCGTTTTATTTAACTTATGGTCGTGAGCCCAGGCTTCCTGGAGACATTTCTATTCCGTACATCAATAAAGACACTTTCAAGGATCCTCGTACAATAGCTGACATCACTTCTAGAGAGTTATCCGATCTTGGACAACATCGTGCCGCTGCTGAGTTTCGTATGAAGGCCATGGCAGAAAAAGACAAAGAAAGATGGGATGCTACTATAAAGAAGAAGACATATGAAGTTGGTGATCTAGTCATGCTTACACACGAAGGCCGCTTTGGATTAGAGCCTCATTTAAAGGTCCATTCATAGTTGTACAAGTATACCCTGATTATGGTACAGTCAAGTTGGAAACAGTAACTGGTGAACCGCTCAAGTCCTTGGTACATGTAGACCGTCTATTAGCCGCTCATGGTACTACTCCTGCTGAACCATGGTATGACCCTACTTCTGCTCGAAGACAAGTGAGAGAAGTCATGAAGCAAGTTGACACTAGTCAGTTACCGGTAACCAGTAGTCCAGCCCAGAACCGCCCAATTGTCATAGATATATCCGATGACGAAATAGACCCTATTGATCCCGTTGAAATCATCAATAACCATACTGAAGACACAATGAATGAAGATATTGAAGAACCAATAAATCCTGTTGAACCAAGTCCAGTCAATGCCCCTATGCCTCCTCATGATTCAACACCTATGGTCTCACCTCTTATGATTCCATCACCTTCTATTGCTTCTCCTAATGTATCTATGTCTTCAAGTCCAGTCTCTCCAAGTATGTGTATGTCTCCTGCTCCTGCTTCGTCTAATGTCTCTATGTCTCCTGGTCCTTCCTCTGTTCTTAATGTTCCTATGTCCTCTAATAGTGATCCACCTGTGTTACCTATGTCTGATATCGCTGATATTCCTAAGCCGTTTTCCCCTATGCTTAAACCTATACCCTCTGTTATGCCTGATCCTGTTCCTTCTGTTCAGCCTTTAAGTGTTCAGAGTCGAACACAAGTCTTAGAGGGGGTAATGTCGGTGTCCAAGACACAGTCAAGCTCAATTTAGAACCCTTGTGGCCACACGTGCCTGTGCGATTAAATAAGCGAAAATTCAAGCCTAGAATACCAGCGAATAAACGTGCAAAACCCAGACCCAATCCTCCGACCAATTAGAATGCAGTATTACAACGATACCATATTTGACAGCTCTTCATATGAACAACAAGTAGATATCCTGACTATCCTTCTGGCTCCCCTTCATCTGATTCCTTGGTGTTAGATTCTTTTCTTATGATTATCCCATTGTTCTATCATATTACTTTCATATTATTTTCTATTGTATATTCTATTCACTATGTATTATTCATCATTCATACTTCCTTATACTATTTATATTCTCTATCATATTCTATCCCTTAATTCCTCTATGTAAACATCATCTTATATTCATATCTCAAAAACATATAAATATGCAATGAAATTGCATAGGAAATAAACTTCATCTTATCTTTACTATAAACTTCACTTTACGTGTATTCTTTTAATTGCTATTAAAAGAAGTATCTTGGTTATACAATTATCTATATCTGGTCTTGGTCTACTAAGGATATTACATTTTGTCAATTCGCAGATAACTCGAAGATTTAATTGTAATGTATAATCAGAATCCAAAATCTATCTTTTAATACACGGATTAAAAGATACTATAAACCAAATGTAACAGTTATTTAAGAGTTAAGAAGATGATGTTTATTGTATGCATTTTGATGCATATTTATATAAAATGAATAAAAGATATGATATGATTTAAATAGAGGATAATTAATAATACAAGTGTGATACACTATGAAAGATTTGGACCTACCAAACTTGGACATTGCATATCTCAGGTTGGTAATATTCCGACGACCAGAACCAAAAAAAAGCTTTTTAATTCAATGGACTGTACCAACATCCGTTGGTAATACTTCGGCTCGGCCATTTTAAATCACGTGACTTTTTCCCGGACAAAAGATTCATGTATAGCTTTACTATTGGATACATACATCTCATAGATACAGTTACTATTGGATGGATTCATTAGATGTACTATAGGATAGACGATATTATTATGGTTATAATTGAATGCAATGCATATCAAAAGTATTTTATTATAAATAGAATAAAGAATTAAATTGAACTAAGCTATGAGTATTGAATTGAAGAGCTAAATATTGAATGTATTGTGCACCATGAGGCATAAGAAGCATTGTAAACATTGACTTTTGAAGAAGATAAAGGTAGTAAGCATGGGTTATTGTAATTGAGTGAATAAATGCACATCAGTTGCTGTGCAAGAGAGATGCTCACTATAAAAGATTTGGACGCCAAATAACAGCCAGGCTGACTGATTCAGTCGTCTTAGGGCTTTTTAAAGGTAGCCAGCCAATTGAATTGTATTGTTTTCCAGCAGTTGGAATGACAAAGTTAATGTCAATAAACAAAGTTTTGATTTAAATGCTGAAAATGAGATATGTTGTTCATGAGGTTCTTTTATATATCATAGTACTGTTTAAAGTATAAAAAATGGATGTATAATGTATTTTATTGCTGTTTTACAATTTGTATTTCAATTTTGAAATAGAAAATGCCAAATTATGAGCTGTTCAAATGCTCCATCAATTAATTATGTCTATTTATATCACTGACTTGCCCGGACAGATTATTTATTTGTTTATTTTTTTCATTTTCCGATTATCCCCTCTTTTTTACTTTCATTTCAGTAGGGACCATGTAAACAGCAAAAAGAATCTAAGGACAATAACATATACTAATAACGAATAGGCCTAGTGTCTGCGATGGGATGTATACCTCAAATGCACAGTCATCAGATATACTGTACTTCGACGTAGGGTATATCACACACAGAATATGACAACAATATGAGAATATAAACAAAAAGTAGGAACTGTACACAATAACAAGAATATTCGGAAGAACTGATAATATTCTTGGAAATGCAGAGATTGATGAGATTGAATGAATATGTAGATTAATAGAGAAGGAGAGTTTTAAGTGAAAGTGGATACCAGAAACAACACATGGTAGATAAATAGAGAATAAAGAGTGAACGGAATAACACTCATACAAATATTATTCAAGGGTGATGGTGATGAGGATGTAGAAATAGAATCGGTTATCATCAGAGTAAAAGTGGTTCAACACACAGTACATACAACTGTATCTAAGTATATTATCAGATGATTAAGAAGAGGTACCACATATATAGCAGCCATAATATTTACAAGTACTAATAATATGCTTAGTATTACAGGAGTCGATGAGGTAGAATGAGCATATAGTTAGGATATTGAGTAGGCAAAGAGGATAGAAAGTCAAAGTGAAAAACATACAAGTGCAACCTGTGAAGATGACAAAGTACACAACGATGCAGGTTCCAATCAGATGGAATGAGCAGGGTATGCTGACGATTTTGAGTTTACAATGAACAAGATCAATGAATATGAGCTATAACAGTAGGTACTATATATAGATTATTTGAGTATACAATTAAAGGGCGTTGTTCTATGATTATATTTAATACAGAAATCACTTGGTCAGATCAGTCACTATATCAGGAGTAGTATAATGATCTTTATTGTCGATACGTTTATCAAAACCACACAGAAGACAATGATTCAACTTTGATTATTTATACACAAGATTAAACTGGATATAGATTGTTTATATGTAGAGAACAAGGTAGTGCATTATTATATTTTTATTGCTTTATACTCTATTTATTTTATGGTTACATACAGAAAGAGAGAGAAAAGAGGACTATATGTTTCGGAGCATACCACAATTGTTTGACATCTTGCGAGTAAAAGACTGGTATGGGGATATGACACAATGGGAATTGCTGGTAGGTGATTTGACAAGACCCACTTGCGCAGTGATCTGGAGGATGTCTATCACTCTAAATGTTGGTGCCTCACCAGGTTGACGGAGTGTAACCAAGGGAATACAATCGTCGTATATAGTGGTGGTATGGGTCTTGGCAACTTCAACAAAAACAAGATGGTGCTCCTGGTCCAGGTGGTAGTGTGAGAAATAGAAGAGAACGGCCCCAACATACCAAGAGGTACAATCTTTGTTGTTACGACTAAAGACAATCAATTAATACTTATTCAGTTTATTTCAATCGTCTATCAACTTACATCCTGTGACTGGAATTAAACATGACAAAGTGATTACCTCTGCGATACTCGGTCAACTTCTTTCTGTTCATCGTCGATGAATACATAGTGGAATCAATCCATGCACGACCTGCAAGTTTGATGAGGAAGTTTATGATTTGGATTTCCGGATGGTATCCATGATCGACGTAGTACTTCTCGAGTGTTTCAAGAATGGTGAAGTTACAGACAGGATAGCCAAACAGATCACAGCCATCATTATCAGTTTGCATATCATAGGGACTGTCGGGTATAGGTGACCATAGCTGAGGATAGTGCTGCAAGCCTGAAGGATGGTTAATAAAAGTGGAATCATTGTACGGTTTAGGTTCAATAATATTCACTTCATCTAAAATATCTATATTAATATTAATATAGTTTTTAATAGCCATCCGTTCGACAAGGTTGCTTGCATTCTGACCACTGTTCACCTTACTCTTGATTAGCTTGGAACGCTTACCAATCGTACGCTCAACCGGTCTGGTGCTGTATGATCGCATTGGGCCAAGACATCTAGTTATATGAGGAATGTGGAAGAGGTAATGGTTAACAGAAGTAAATACACTCTTCGACAACTTCTTGTCTACGATCTGTTCTCTCAGGTAATTATGCCAAATGTGAAAGTACCTATAAATATGTATACAAGTATTAATATGTGAGTTTTTTTTACTTGTAGGCTTTAAACTTACTCTTTCATCTGACAAATCATCTTCTCTGTGATCGACCACTGTAAGGCAATACTGCAACCTTTAGACAACGCAAGAAGAGCTTCAGATGCTTCCTTGGTTTTTATCAGTGGACACACAAGAGTAGGGACGGCATATAGAAGGAAATCGATGTAATCAACCATCCTAGTACCTGCTGATCGTTTGATAATATCTTCCCAGCTACCTTGGAAGGAGACTGGTATAAACATTCTAGATGCAGTCAGGCACTCACCAATCTTGGCTAATTCTGAATTTGAAAGCAAGAAAGGATATCTATTAGTCGTCTTCTTACCTTCGACATCGATGTAGAGAAACTTGGAAGTGGGTGTCACAGTGATCATCTCCAACACGAGCTTGGCAACACCACCACCTATCAAATGCATTTCATCTAAACCGAAAAAAGCACCACCAGAAAAACTAGGAAGAGTACTAAAGACTGAAGACTTGTTCAATCCAAGTGTCTACATAGAACTGGTTAATCACACTGTTGTTTATGCATATGTTCAAATACTTACGGGGTCGACGTTCCTGAATTCCTCAAGTGTTCTCAATGGTCTGGTGTTATCAACAAAATACATACCTCTGTTGTAATTTTCTGGATGCACACCTTTAGTCAGACACAATCGACACCCAAAGACGCTGTTGGATCCAGAATGATGTGCCAACTCTTGAACACCAATGATGTCTCCTACATATGAATGGTAAGTTAGATTGAAGATAAATATTTTATGTTTATATCTTACCAGTAGCCCCAATTAGATGCACTCGAGCTCTACATACCTCGACACCAGCCTTCTGAACTATCATACCTTTTGTGGACAGGGAGTGGATTTCGTCAACGAGAGGTAAAAGAAAGGTATCTAGGTCTTTGGGCTTGTTGGGGGCACCAAGTATTACCAACTGGATCATGTTGGCTTCTTCGTACCTATTTAATAGTGTGAGTAAATAGTTACGGTATAAAGAATAATAAGGATATTAACTATTACCTTTGAGAAGGATCAATGTTCAAAACATTCACGTGGAACATGGTGAATGTCTTGCTGCTTCCCTTCTGGGTCACGAAACCGTCAACAAACAACATCAGAAAGATGTCAATAACACCAGGAATAGCTCCAATTGACTGTCTATATTCCCTCATGACTGATCCATCATGAATATCTGAAAGAACATTATTGACAAAATGCTCTCTCTCCTGGGGATACTGAAGTTCTTGACGCTTCTCATCATCTGCTAACATGCTTGCCACCTGGGCACCAACTGATAACATCTTGATTGATGCTACTGGCTTTAGTTCACCATTGACCATCTTAAACCTCTTGCTACCGCAATATTGGCATTCGGCATCAGACGTAGCAGCATCACCTTTCTTGAACAACATACAACCTTCCTTGCATGTGATGTATCTTATAGTAAAAGTAACAGTAAGACACAATGAATAAAAGTTAAGAGACTATATGGATTAAACCAGACACTTAAACAATTCCAATCTTTATTCATGAAAACAAACAAAGACTATTTATAAGAAAATGGAAGGATTGATAGATCTACCAGATTAAGGTTGCTGAGTTATAT
>JAIXMH010000094.1:0-41965 GCA_025528865.1 Pilobolus umbonatus
ACAACACTATATGAGACAAAAGTTGGTGTCAATCAGGAAGTTTGAAACACCACGGAGCCTTTTCTCAGGACCGACACTTTGATCAAGATCTTGGAGATCTTGGATGAATCAAAGTTAATAATGGAGTCAGAAGTGCGGGAGCTCTTTACGAAGTATGAGAGTATAACGCCTTCAAAGAGAGAAAGAGAAAACAAGGTGGTAGACGATCACCGTGATAATCGTCAGGAGATGTCAAAGAAGATGAAGATGTCGAGTGGAGGAAGAAGTGAACCTTCATCTAGTAGGAGAGATGACATTCGATCTAGAATACACACGGAAAACAGAATGTGTCAATACTGTAATAGGAACAGGGAGTTTGACCATAGATGTAGGCAATACTACTTGGAGAAACGTTTGCCGATCCCTCCTTCATTGCAAAATAATAGAGATAGAAGGGAGAATCATACGGGTACGTTTCATACACAACAAGAGTTGTTTAAAGAGGGTATTCGTAATGAAATGGGAAACAGGAATAATTATAAGGAGGACGCTAAAAAGAGTTTTGCTCCTAAATTAGTGAATCATCAAAGGAATGAGAGAACTCACGAAAGACCTCATGCGTCACGTGATCTCCAGCCTAGGCGGGAAGTTAATATGGTTGTTAATGGACCCCCCCTTACGGTCAGACAGGAGGAAATACAGCAGGAAGATATCCACCCTGCAGAAAGTGTATTACAGGAGATAGAGGAACAACCAGCCATGTCATTATACATGCGCTCGTTGAGGAGATTGGAGGATCAAAGAGCAAAGGAGGATGAGATGAATACCTCAGATTGATGGCCAAGATAGATTCTGGTGCGGATGTGTCCATAATGAGTAGAAACCTCATAAAGGATCTCAAAATAAAAATAAAACCTTGCTCTTTAAAGACTCTCTCTATGGCTGATAACCATCAGACTGAAGTTCTAGGAATCACAGATACTCTCACAATTAACTACAATGGGAAGATAGTAGAACACGCATTCTATGTGATAAGTTCTCTACCGGATCATATACAAGTGTTGTTTGGGGGTGGTGATATGTTTGATAAGTTGGGAATAGCCCTGACTGGAGTGGCATATAATGTGGAGAACAATAAGATTATCAGTGATGACACTGTTGATGATGTTCAATATCAGCCAAATATATCTAATGCTGGTACAGAGATCGAGCATGCTGCTCTCATAGATGCCTTGAAACCATTCTTTGCTAAAAACAGGGAAATAGATCCTCGAGATCTGTGTCCCATACCTGGATCAGAAGTGTCGATCGACACTCCTGAGGAGAAACACTGTTTCAGGAGGCAGTATCCTATTGCTGACGCCATGATGCCTGTGTTTGACGAAACTGTGGCTGAATGGAAGAAGAATGGATACGTTGTTCCAGCCATAGCCAGTCCTTGGAACAATCCCGTCACTTTCGTATCCAAAAAGAGCTCTGATGGAAAAGTGAAATGGCGTGGTTGTATGGATCTGCGTCTGTTGAACAACATTACCAAGCCAATGGATAATTATAGTTTGGGATTGCCATCTCAAATTTATAAGGAAGCAAATGGTTGTGCTATATACACATTACTCGATTGTAGTAGTGCGTACATGCGATTAAAGGTAAAGAAGAGTGATCGAGTTAAACTCTCATTCAGATATAGGAATGAATGTCTGATGTGGCGATCGGCATGTTTTGGAATTAAACATATGGGGTCTCATTTCAGTAGAGTAATGGATATTATTCTCGGAGATATGCCCAACTGTTATGTTTATATTGATGACGTAATCCTTGTGACTCGGGAAAACGACATGGAAAAGCATTTTGAATTAGTGCGCACTGCGATCGAAAGATTGACTGCCGCTCGGATGATACTTAATGAGGAAAAAGCACACATAGGCAAATCCTGTGTTGTGATTTTAGGACAAATATTGAGCAGACAGGGTAGATCGGTATGCCCTGAGAGATTAGCTAATGTTCATGAATGGCCCTATCCTAAGACAGGGAAGGAATTGCAAAGAACGTTAGGCGTGTTTAATTACATGCGGGAACATTGCCCTCTTGCCTCAAGAGTGACATGGCGTTTGGATGCATTAAGGAATATTGGAGATAAAACACTTATCACTTGGACTCATGAACTGAAGGCGGATTTCGATTCGATGAAAAAGATCTTGACATCGAATATTGTGCTCAGTCCACCGGATTTATCTAAACCATTGTATGTGGCTTGCGATGCAAGTGCTCATGCAATTGGGGCAGTCCTTTTTCAAAATGAGGAATATCAGGAAATTACTGGAAACAGTAAGGATAAAGTCTCGACCATAGTGAAGATGAAATATATCGGATTTCACTCTAGGGCGCTGACGGATTGTGAAACGAGATGGCCTGTACATAGAAGAGAGTTACTAGCTGTGGTCTTTGCGTTACGCAAATTCCATCAGTTTCTATATGCTCGTCATTTCACATTGCAAACGGATCACAGATCATTAACTTATCTGTTTACACAAACTCCTATCAACATTCACTTTGCACAATGGTTTGATACTTTGTTGAACTATGATTTTGATGTAGTACACATCAAGGGAGTGCTGAATGTATTGCCTGATAGATTGAGTAGGTTATTCCCATCAAGTCATGATCTTGAGGAGGAGGAGAATGATGTGGAACATCATAAAAAGAATGCAGGACACATATATGTATTACGTCCAGGAAAGACATTCAAGCCAAAGAATAAGGACGATGTCGTGGATCAGGAAAAGACCGTTGCTTATATGCAAGCATCTCATAAATTCAGTGATAAAAACTATGTCACTGTGCCCGAAGAGGATAGGAAACAGCTTTTAGAGGATACACATAAGGAAAACGGACATTTTGGCGCTGATAATATGGTTAAAGTGATCAAGAACCAGAATATTAGCTGGCCCAAGATATTACAGGATGCGATCGATTGTGTGAGCTCCTGCCCATTATGTGTAAAATATAATATCACCAAAAGAGGATACTTACCGCAGAGATCCATATACTGTTATCTACCAGGAGATGGTTATGCAATGGATTTAGCTGGTCCATTTAGATCTGCTAGTAATGTCTTCAGCTATTTGTTGATATTGGTGGATGTCACAACGAGATTTCTGATTTTGAAGCCTTTGGTGGATAAAACAGCGAGATCGGTGGCAGCAGCAATGATTGATGCCTTTCTATCGTGGGCTTACCCAGATTCTTTGTAGCCTCAGATAATGGCACAGAATTTGCTAATAAGCTTCATGATATTCTATTCCAATCAATGCAAATAGAACAGAGGTATAGTACACCTTACCACCCACAAGGAAACGGATTAGCAGAGAAATACGTTCAAACTACAAAGAGAACGTTGCTAAAATGATTGAAGGAAACACTGAAGACTGGTATCTATATATCCCAGCTATTCAGTTGATGATCAATAACAAGATCTCGACTAAGATGCAAAGTACGCCTTTCTCATTGATGTTTGCAAGGAATATGAATGAACCTATCAACTATATTGATAAGGAAGGAAGTGAGAAAAGGAAGGAGTATATGTCGAACGAGGAGTTATTGAAGAGGATAGATTATATGTCACAGATAGTGTTCCCAGCTATTTCTGACAGATACAGGATGGCTGATCAGGATAAGCACACTGTGGCTGATAAGAGGAATAAGCAGGTTGACCTTAAAGAAGGTGACTATGTGATGGCAAAGGTGTTGGATAGGGTGAATGCCTTAACGCCTGCTTATGAAGGTCCTTTCAAGATCGAAAGAGTGACTGATGGAGGTACTTATCTCTTGAGAGATGAGAGTACTCAAATGCTGATGGGTCGAAATTATGTTCCATCAGAGTTGAAGAAAGTAAAAGAGGAAGCAATAGCTATTAAAGATACTTTGTAAGAAGTGGAAGCTATTATTGGAGATAATGGTAAAATAGGTCATCGTGAATATTTGGTGAAGTGGAAGAATTATGATTCCACACATAATTCATGGGTGAAAGCGAGTGACTTCTCGGACACAGAAATTATCAACAAATATTGGAAACAAGTCAGGAAAGATCATACTGGTAAAACAGTTGATATTGACAAGGAGTTGAAAAGGAAGAAGTTCGTCAATAAGTTGAACGACATTGTTTACAAGCCGAGCAACAGATTGAAAACAATATTGGAAGCCCCAGATATGGCTGAGAATAAAACTAGTAGTAACACAGTAGTGGAATCGGATACTACAGAAAATAACAGTAGAACTTCCAGCAGGAAGCGTACTAGAAATACAACTAGTCAGAAAGGAAGACGTACTCGTCGTAGGAGCAAATTATAAATGGAGGATAGAGGAGCCTGTGACTTTTTCACTGCAAACAGCAAACTGAATCGAATAATAACTACCAACAAATCATATGCATACTTAATCAGACAAGTCGACTAAACTGGAGGTTCAGTCTGGTGGGGCGTATGAAGTACTTCATGGATTTGATATCACTTAATTACAGTGGTCATTAAGGATAGGAATTATTATTCAATCTCATTGCAGTGTTTTTATATGACAGTGTCACCTGGAGATATTAATACTGAGGAAAGAGTGAATAGATGCTCTTGGTCTTTATATAAGTCAATAAACATTATAGTCAATTTTGATTACAACTTACCAGTCCACTTAATTTGATATATACTAGCTATATATCCCTTACACACACACACACATCTAATCTAAGCGTAGATATTTACAATCATATTAATTGAATTTCTCTACAATATATTAAGAGTGCTTGTTTTGACTGATCCACCTGTCTTTATATTCATACATATACACATTACCTTTACAAAAAATGAACAATAACAATTTCCAATCCACTAGCCGTAGAGAAAGAACCAGAACCCCCTATGACACTCGTAGAACATACGAATTCCAATATTGTTCGAAGACATTCAAACGTAGTACTCATCGTGTTGCCCACTTGAGAAATGCTATCATATGTAAAAATAAGGCTGAGGAAGCTGCTGCTGCCGAACGAGATGTAGATATCAATTTGTCTATAAATGATTGTAAGTATAGCTCATATTCCATATACAAGTATCTCTTATAACTTTCCTTCTCCATTATCACTTAGTCGTTGATATTGATCAAGAGATGGAGGAGTATGAAGACTTGGATTCATTTGATGAGAGTGGAGCCAAAGTATACGAGGCAACCAATATGGACGAGAATACCTTTTTTTACATGGAAAACATTGGTCTCATATTGAACGAGTATGCTGTTGAAGCTAAGGTCTCCCAAACTTATCAGAGAAAGATAATCCGTTTGTTCAATACCGTAATCAGAGATCTCAGAGATAACAAATCTGGTAAGTTTTTATTCATTCTAAATATACATCGTTTACTCACCTTCGTATTTTATATAGGCACTCAGGGATTTGTTCCTCAGATTGATGTAGTCGAAAGACTATTGAACAGAAGATCACCCATACTAAGCAAGGTACATCATACATGCAAGGAGGGCTGTATGTTGTTCAAGGAAGATGCTGATCCCAATTTTAGTGCTGAATGCGACCATTGTGGTAGCAGGAGGTACAAGATTGTCAATGGTGAGCTGAAGCCTGAAGCATCGATCAAGATGTTATCTGTAGGTTGTCAGATAGCAAGCATGTTAGCTGATGATGAAAAGCGCCATGAACTTGAATATCTCCAACTAAGGGAGCATTACGTTAACAATGTTCTCTCGGATATTCATGATGGATCAGTCATGAGGGCATACAGAGAGTCAATTGGAGCTCTTCCTGGTGTCATCGACATCTTCCTGATGTTGTTTGTTGACGGCTTCGTAACCCAGAAGGGAAGCAATAAGACATTCACCATGTTCCACGTGAATGTTTTAAACATTGATCCTTCTCAAAGGTAATAGTTAATATCCCTATTAAATTCATACAGTAATTTTATACTTCCAATATCAAATAGGTACGAGGAAGCCAACATGATCCAGCTGGCAATCCTTGGTGCTCCAAAAAAGCCTGTTGATCTCGATTCTTTTCTTTCTCCTCTTGTTCAAGAGATTTATACCTTGTCTACTAAGGGTATGATCGTGAAAAAGGCTGGTGTGGAGGTGTGCAGAGCCCGAGTGCATCTGATGGCAGCCTCTGGTGAGATATAAATCTGAAACATTTGTCTTCAATCAATCTAATCATTCAAATATACTGTAGGTGACATCGTCGGTGTTCCGGAGTTGATGCACCATTCTGGCCCCAACAGTTGGGATGGATGTAGATGGTGCTTGGTTGTTGGTGAACACCCCGAGAACTACAATAGGGGAATGTATTTTGTAGATACAGATGCACGCTTGAGAAGTTTGGTGGACTACAAAAACGGTGATCCTGTAAATACCTTGTTGATAAAGATATACAATAGCATTACTTACCACTTTTATATAGACAAATGGATTAATCAAACCTTCTGTTTTCTCAGAATTGCCTAGTTTTTCAGGTGGTTCTTTCTTTGCTTTGGATGAGATGCATTTGATCGGTGGTGGTGTTGCCAAGCTAGTGCTGGAGATGATTACAGTGACCTCAACTTCTAGGTTTCTTTATATTGATGGTGATGGAAACAAGACCACCGACGGATATCCTTTCCTAATATCAAAGGAAAACCTGATGAAGATCGGTAAGTGCTTATCTGGATCCAGATGTTATATCCCAGTGTCGTTCCAAGGTAACTGGGAAGACATCATCACACGGACAGCAGGTACGAGGATGGTTGATTATATCGACTTCCTCCTCTATGCCGTTCCAACTCTTGTTTGTCCATTTATTAAAGACGAGGCTGCATGTAAAGCTCTTTTGGCTCTTGCTAAAGGTTGTAGTCTCGCTCTTCAGTGGTCTATCACTGAGAATATGATCTGGCAAATGGAGTCGTAAGTTTAAAACCTACATCCAAAAATAATAACATATTAATAATTATATACACATTTACAGATACTTCGCAATTTGGCACAACTACCTGAGGAGTCAAATCGCTGCCAAGAAGTTGTCCAAAAGTGTGTTTACTTCGGTAAACCATTACCTTCATCATGTTCCTCATGTAACTTGGTGCCTTGGACCTATGAGGTGCTACAGTACGAGACCAATCGAACGTACAATTGGCAAGTTTTCTAAGCTGATCAAGAGTAAGGTCAATAGTGGTCAAAATTGCAGTAACCTTGTTGAACGTATGGCCTTAAGAAATTATGTCAACATTCACATCGACATTGAAGAGGAAGTGGATGTCATTGCTCCCAAGCCGTACAATGATTCTACTTCCATAAACCACCCATCTGGCTTGATCAACTCTCCACAGTTGTGGTCACCAATAGAGATGTATGATATGAATTCTGCGGATGATGGCATGAAACGCTTTGGCTACCCTGTCAGTAACATCACCATTCTTGTCCAACTTCAGCATTACTACAGGAATTACAGCATACACCAAAATCAAACGATCATCAACCACACCATACAAGCTTCCGGTCGTGCATGGATCAACTCGACAATGTATTCCTCAACAATGAACAGAAAGAAACTTCGTGAACATAGAAGAGGAAACCACTTTGTGATGTTCAATTCGAACCACAGAAAGTGAGTATATAAATCGAATAATCTGACCATGTATTGATTAATTGTTTTTAGCCATCACAACAATAGGGGAATATCTTGGTTTGTTGGCACTGTTCTTTTCTTCTTCTCTCATTTTCACTTGGACAAGGAGCACCATCTTGTTTTGGTTGAGGTTGCCAAGTCCCACACAACCACCACATACGACAAGTGTATACCCTCGATAACACTTCGTCAAGCTGATGAAGCACCCACCTATAGGGTTATCGACATTCTCCAGATCACTGCACAAGTAGGTCTTGTTAAATCCCCTACTAACAATTCTTACTGTGTCATATCGCCTTATAACTCCTTCACTCGCAACATGTCATTAAACCGTGGTATGCTTCGCAATTTATAATCTTTTCCCCCATTTCCACTCCTTCTATGCCATATGCTTTCTCTTCAAAATCATTCAATTTCGTTCATACATTCATCCATTCATTACTCTATCTAATATAAATATGAGCAATTAAAATCTATAAGCTATGCAACAATAAACATATATTAATACATTACCTTTTACTCAACATATAAATAATTTAACCTAGTCTATTTATCTTGTGTATAAACTACCAGTGTTGAGCCATTTTTTTACTGTGATTCCCATGAAAGGATTGACCATACAGATTATTATATCACTGCTGATCTAGTAATTGATCGGACCAAACCATTGGTGTATTCAAGCTAATTATATAATACATTCTTTAATCGCATACTCAAAGAATCTATAAAAACTACTTACTGTAGCTGTCCATATTCATCGATCATGCACATAATGTAAATCATTAGTTGTTCCATTTAACAACCAGTATCCCAAACATCCATAGGTCAGCTGATTAAAATAATGTATACGAGCAGTCGACACTGTGGATATACCGAGTGATATCTTGAGTATTGTTATCAATCATATCGTACGAGATTCTATATGCATCATGGAGCCAATGTGCATAATCTATAACTGTCCAAGCATATTCGACCGTAAATCAAACGGTGTGTAGATATTGGGTGATTCCATATGTGCAGACAGATGTTCTCTAATTCGATGCTCCAGTTTCGTTGCCGTATCACTGACACTAGGCATATTAATTATTAGTATGTTTTATTATCCTTAGACTCTTATTGTTGTTTACATGGTCCCTACTGAAATGAAAGAGAAAAAGAGGGGATGTTCGGAAAATGAAAAAAATAAACAAATAAACAAAAAATAAATAATCTGTCCGGGCAAGTTAGTGATATAAATGGACATAATAAATTGATGGAGCATTTGAACAGCTCACAATTTGGCATTTTTATTTCGAAATTGAAATAAAAATTGTAGAAGAGCTGTAAAGTACATTATACATCCTTTGTTTATACTTTAAACAGTATAAAGACATATAAAAAAACCTCATGAACAACATATCTCACTTTCAGCATTCGAATCAAACCTTCGTGTATTGACATTAACTTTGTCATTCCAACTTCTCAAAAACACTTCAATTCGATTGGATGGCTACCTTTTAAAAGGATTGGACGGATCAAATATCAGTTCAGGCAGATCTCGTCCGTCCAAATCTTTTATAGTGCTTGTTTTCTCTTTCTCTCTTCGAAGGCGTTATACTCTCATACTTCGTAAAGAGCTCCCGCACTTCTGACTCCATTATTAACTTTGATTCATCCAAGATCTCCAAGATCTTGATCAAAGTGTCTGTCCTGAGAAAAGGTTCCGTGGTGTTTTCAAACTTCCTGATTGACACCAACTTTTGCCTCATATAGTGTTGTATACAAGGATGAAGGTTATGCAACCATAAACCAACAACAAAATATTCCTCCAAGAATCCTGCTTTGTCTACCAACAGCCAGAATCGTTCCGTATATTCCTCCAAAGTTTCTCCTATCTGCTGAGTCACTTGTAGAAGCTCAAACTGATAATCAGTAGTTGTCTTCGTCTCCTGATACTTCTTTATCAGTGTTTTCCTCACTGTACTCCAGTTTCCAAAAGATACATTACTGTTGAAGTATCTTCGATACCAGCTCTTAGCTGTGGTATCCTTAGTTAAGTGCATAGACTGATCTAACGCAGTCTTCCAGTGCTCCTCGATATTGGTATTACTCATCGAGAAAGCTGCTTCAAAAGCTCTTAAGAAATCCACAATGGTATCAAATACTACTAGACCATTTGATGCATGTCTTTCTTTAAATAAGTGTAGATTCTTATTCACGAAATTTGTCTTGATCAAATTAAAGTGAGGAATGCGATCCGCAGGAACGTTGAATTTACTCTTTTCCTCCTTTCTGCTTGTACTTTCAGCAGACTCCTTATTTAAAATGGAAGCTTCACGTTTCTCTGTCCATAATAATATATTATGATAGGTTTCTATTGTTTTTAAACAATTTTGTATTTCCTCCAAACGATTGGTAGGGTTTTTTATCAACTCATGCATCCTATCCTCCCAATCGGCTATTTGAATTTTCAAATAGTCTTTGGATGTCACATCCACTTCATCCACTTCCATTCTAGAGACAACACTTCACTATGAAAGATTTGGACGACTAATAACGGACAGAACGAATGATTTAGGCGGAATAGTCCGACTTTTCAGGACGTATACGAATCTAACAATTTAACGGACGGGATGTTATCAGTCGTAATACTTCGGACCGGCCTTTTTTAATCACGTGACATTAACTCGGACGAAAGATTCATATATACAGTCTCTATTGGATACATGCTCATCATATACACAGTTACTATTGGACAGATACATATCATAAATCGTCATATAGACGTTGTTATTTTGGTTTTTATTGTATGTAATGCATATCAAATGTATTTTATTATAAATAGAATAAACTATTGCACTGAATAAAGCTATTGGAATGAATATAAAACTGGTTATTCCACCTATGGAATCACCATAGAATATAAGAAGCATTGTGATCATTGTATGTTGAGAGAGATAGAGATAGATGGGGAGAAAAAGCATTGTATGTTTTATCAGATAGAGATGGCAGGCAGTGTACATTGTGACAGAGAGAAATAAAGGTATTCATTAAGCTGTATTGATTATACTATATGATAAAGAAGTTGTATTAGTAAACAGCATATATAGACAACACGGCATCTACTTACATCTAATCTTTTTAGTTTTAGCTACCCACCTAATAGAAAAAACACAGTTAGCATGCTGTATACCAGACAACATATAGAATACATACCACAAACAAGAAAGCATCATATAAAGTAGTTACTGGATTACATAGCATAGAACTAAAGATAGAAATAGTATGAGTAATTGTATCGTCTGTATTTTATTTCATGTACTTACATATGTTATTCATACTGAAGATAGGACACCTATCAGCAAAGGGAAGTTAATTTCATGTATTTTTATGACATGGAGTAAGTTACATACCATACATGAGATATCCAGTTGATGATAAAGGTAGAGGAATGTTGCTAGGCTGTTAATGGATACACTATCAATAGATAAGAGTGTAAGTATTGAGTTCATTATATGTTGTATCTGTTACTTACAACTTCTTGATTTAAAGTAATATATCTAATAAGAGAAAGTCAGTCTACTCCACAACATGGTCATCATACAATCATAAGTACCAGAGCAACACCTATTCATAGATCATAGGAGAAAACACAAGGTACTTTATCGTGGAGAGTATCAATACCAGATAATAAAACTAGGAGTATGATAATGAAAAATTACTCTTGGGTATATTACGTGTACACTTTGACCGAGAACACCATAAAACAAGCAACATAGAGAGCAGAATACAGACAGCCCTTAAACCAAAACTGAGTAACAGATATACCAGAATATAAGCATTATAAATAGTCAAAAAGAGCATTCCAGATAGATAACCAATGAAGAGAATACACTAGTAGAAGAATAGAGGATACATCACAAAGAGAGATAAGGAAAGGCAAAATATAAATATTCAGAGGGACACCAGAAGGAATGAGAGTAACAGTCAGAAAGAGTATATACTGATCTTGGTAGATATAAGTAGAGCTCCTTGTTTGACTACATAGAAGAGTCTCTATTTATACTATGTGTTGGTATATTTTATTGTAGTATTGATTGAGAGGATTTGTTACCTATATTTCTGTCATGTCGAAGATGAAGGTCATTACCTTCATTCCATCTACTACACAGGCACCTTAATTAAAGTCTTTATTATATTCAAGAATAGTCATTATTAGATATACGAAAGAAAGAGAAGACGGAAAGAAAAGAATAAAAAAGAACTTTACAAGGGTGGTATTATTATACTCCGTCCCAAAAGAATCTATTTGTATATTGTAGAATGTCGTATTATCCACTTAAAGGCAATCAATCAAGATAAAGATAGCATAGAACTGTGCTGAAATAGTATTACCAATCACTATGTATAATCTTATATATTTAGTCAGCCATCAACAGTTTCCTCGCTATAGAAATACATCCAAGAGATACAACAATCTCATTAAACAAGCCTATCCAGATCATATACAGATAAAAAATTAAAATAAACACCTCAGTAAGTTATTGGAATATCACAGATTGTCGAATACCATCACTTGGACTCTATCAATCCCAATCAGTTATATATATGATCAGCTCTAAAAGAACAACCCCTTCTGTCTCAGATGAATGATGTACACAGTCTACAACCAAAGTGTCTATCCAATACAAACTCTAGTATGCTCAACGAAGATTCAGAAGATAGCTATCAAGTCGACAAGTAACAGCATGTATACTGATAAGGTGTACCGCGAGTGCTCATTATGATATTGTATGTTCAGGTCAATTATTGGTGTTGCTCAATGGTAATCCATTTCGATCATCGTGTATCAGAGTGTGAAGTCAATATTAGATCTATTATCATTAATCAGTATTTGAAAGATAGACGGGCATAAACAGGTTTTCATCATCCATACCATTAAGTTGTACTGCTATTCAAGGGTGAGAAATTGCATGCCCAGTCTACGTTTTGCTGTTACAGGGTGTGAATCCAGATTAATTATAGTATGCCAAATTACATTATATATCTTTCCATGATCCTCAGACAACACTCAAGAGAGATAGATGAATAACAGGCTATTTTGTATGTGTATACGAAGAGTATATATAACACTGGCTCAAATATTGTAAGGCAACAGTAATTTCATATGGTATCCATACCTCTATAGATAACCAGTCTTTATCCACATTCTATGCACATTGATCTTATTTACATCAGTACTATCACTTATCTGCCTTAATAGCCATTACTTACAAGTAAAGTTTAATCGCACCATATTATGTACTGTTATTCCATAGCTGTTTATACTGTTTATCAACAAGTGTCTGATAATGCTCTATATCCCAACCTTCGATATACTATGTCAACATATGAGTCAGCAATTAATCGTATTAGATATTCTGTTGTTATTTTAATATACCTCATATAAACAACATACTGTCCTCATTCCACCTGATTCCATCCTGCATCACTGTGTACTTTTTGATCTTTACAGGGTGCACTTGTATTTAGTTGTTCCTACATTCACTGCATTCACACTCTGCTAATTATATCGACGTACTCCATCGTTGTCTATGTTCAGCTCTCCTGATGGGTGAACTGTGATGTTCGACATTCCCAACACTGGCACACTAGAATTATATATGTGTGAGTTGGTTTATTTATTGTTTTATCCTCATCTTTTATCTATTTGTTTACCTTGAGTTATTACATATATCCATTTCAACTGTATATTATCAGTCTAATGAACAACTGATCTCCATACTCATTCAACACCATCAGACACTACATCACTATAAATATTATCAGCTCATCTGAATATTATTGTTATTGTGTACAGTTCTTACTTTTTGTTTATATTCTCATATTGTTGTCATATTCTGTGTGTGATATACCCTACGTCGAAGTACAGTATATCTGATGACTGTGTATTCCAGGTATACATCCCCATCACAGGCACTAGGTCTATTCGTTACTAGTATATGTTATTGTCTTTAGATTCTTATTGTTGTTTACATGTTCCCTACTGAAGCGAAAGTGAAAAAGAGGGGATATTCGGAAATTGAAAAAATAAATAATCTGTCCAGGCAAGTTAGTGATATAAATGGATATAATAAATTGATGGAGCATTTGAACAGCTCACAATTTGGCATTTTCTATTTCGAAATTGAAATACAAATTGTAAAAGAGCTATAAAATATATTATACATCCATTTTTTATACTTTAAACAGTACTATGACATATAAAAGAACCTCATGAACAACATATCTCATTTTCAGCATTCGAATCAAAACTTCGTTTATTGACATTAACTTTGTCATTTCAACTGCTGAAAAACAATACAATCCAATTGGCTGGCTACCTTTAAAAAGCCCTAAGACGACTGAACCAGTCAGCCTGGCTGTTATTTGGCGTCCAAATCTTTTATAGTGTTGAGGGTGCCGCACTATAGGCCGGATTATGAATAGAAGCAAAGGATGATCTATCCTCCTGGCTACGGTTCGTGTGAGTGCTTAGCACATAACCACTCTCCGAGCCTTGACCAACGTTATTAACGCTGTCTTCGCCTGCAAGGCCTTCCGTAACTTTACGTACTTCAGGGACAGGGGAAGACTGGTCTCCTCCATTATTATTATTATTATTATTTTGGCTTACTCCATGCAAACCTCTCATTGTTTGAACCAATATGGGCATATTACCCCCAAGGCTAGCCTGAGACGGCAAAACGGGATAATCCTGGTTGGTGTCACCCTCACCTTGGTTCAGGTTCAACCTGGCCATTCCATCAGTATGGGTAGAATCTTGTCTACTCAACATGGCCTCATTGCGGGTGGTGGTGATGTTGTTGTTGTGGGTGATGATGTTGTTAATCTCCATTGTAATAGTAGTAGTGGTAGTAGTAGTGGTAGTGGTAGTGGTAGTGGTAGTGGTAGTGGTAGTGGTAGTGGTAGTGGTGTTAGTTGTTGTTGTTGTTGTTGTTATTATAAATCAATATGATGATTCAAAAAAATGTAAATATCTACGCTTAGATTAGATGTGTGTGTGTATGTGTGTAAGGGATATATAGCTAGTATATATCAAAGTAAGTGGACTGGTAAGTTTAATCAAAATTGACTATAATGTTTATTGACTTATAAAAAGACCAAGAGCATCTATTCACTCTTTCCTCAGTATTAATATCTCCAGGTGACACTTTCATATAAAAACACTGCACTGAGATTGAATAATAATTTCTATCCTTAATGACCACTATAATTAAGTGATATCAAATCCCATGAAGTACTTCATAATGGGGCCTGACATTCCTCAGGGGCAAATCTCTAGAATGTGATAATATATGAGTACTGACATTAGCTCCCCCTTCAGCTTCGAGTTCCACGAGAAGTACGCTTGCGCTTAACCTGAGGTAAAGAGAGTGAGGATCTTTTTCTCTTTTGTTTCGACTGCGCCTCAGATTCTTGGTTAGGCTTGTCGGGGTATTCTCGATGAAAGTCACGGATGACGTCTGGACAGTTCCACAGATTGCTGAGTGGTTCCCAAGTATCTTCAGAAGGATCGGGATACCCTTTATACCGGACTAAATACTGTAATCTTCCATACGACAATCTACTATCCAATATCTTCTCTACTTCAAAGTGCTCTTCCCTGTTAATAATGACTGGTGGGGGTGGATCTTCGACATGACCGGGGACATCTTCTTGATTAATTCTTGACAGTAAATTTACGTGGAATACAGGGTGAATCTTCATACTTGAGGGTAGCTTCAACTTATAGGCATGCGAGCCAATCTTCTTTATTATCTTGAAGGGACCAACACGTTTACAATCAATCTTTTTAGAAGGGCGCTCAGTCTTAATATTCTTTGTGGACAGGTAAACTAGATCACCGATTTCATAGACAGGCGTTGGCCGATGTTTGAGATCATAGTATACCGATTGTTGCTTCTGGGCTACATTGATTTCTTCCTGGAGTTCTTGGTGTACCTTACGTAGTGTGATATATAAGTCTTCTGAAGAAGCAGAGATACCAGATGTGCGAACAGCAGCAGTGAAAGAGGAGCGAGGATGGAAACCGTAGTTAGCCATAAAGGGAGAACGTCTAATAGAGGACTGGACAGTGTTATTATAACTAAACTCTGCGATGGATAGAAGGTTCATCCAGTCGTCTTGCTGGTAATTGATGTATGCGCGGAGGTACTACTCGAGGATCGAATTAACTCTTTCTGTCTGCCCATCAGTTTCAGGATGGAAAGCTGTAGACATGTTTGATTGAATGTGCAGAAGGGACAATAAGGACTGCCAGAAATGAGAAGTAAATTGAGGACCTCGGTCAGAAACAATATTATCAGGTAGGCCATGCAGACGGAAGACATTATTTATGAACAGTAGAACTAACTCTTTGGCAGTTAAAGATTCGGAACAAGGAATGAAATGGGCCATCTTTGTAAGGCGATCAACTACAACACAAATAGAGTCAGAGCCAGACGTACTTGGAGGAAGTCCAGTTATAAAATCAATGCCTATTGATGACCATGGGTTCTCTGGGATAGGAAGTGATTGAAGATGACCTTGAGGTTTCTGATGGGTTTCCTTAGATCTAATACAGGTTGGACAATTAGCAATATAACGATTAATATATTTTCTCATATTTGGCCAAGTGTAGTTACGAGATATCAACTCGAGAGTTTTTGCTTGGCCCCAATGTCCTGATATGGGAGAATCGTGATGCATGCGGAGAATCTCTAACTTGAGGGAATCATCGTCCGGGATACAAATTAGATGATCGAATAGCAGGATATGATCTTTGTCATCATAGGAATAACGGGAGATCTTCTTTGCCAGAGAAACAGGGTGTTGTAGAATAGGAACTAGTCAGGCAGTTAAGCATATACAAATAGTATGTACTCCGGCGTATAATGATAAATAAGGATATTAAGTGTGACAGCATGTCTACTGATCACAAACAATAAGTGATAATCCATAATTCTTATACATCTCCATACTGGCTTTATATTTACCTCAACCAAGTGAGTTGATAACTCATATACTTCCATATCAGTTACGGGATTCATTCTTAATTATAGTGAATCAATAACCATGACCAATGATCTAAATTCTCCCACACATCCTGTACTCGTCTATTCTAATCATTCTTATCCTCCATCATCTATAGGTTCATTTCACAGTTACTCATCCATAAGCCATCCTAAAGAACATGTGGAATCATCTGTCATGTCCTTGTCGCTTATTCAAACAAGACAAGGAAACATATAAATACAACAATCATCTCAAGAGATTAAACGGGGTCTTTTCCTGACAGAAGATACTTTTATTATTACCTTTATTCTCACAATAAATACTAGTCTCAAAAAGTATTCCTTGCTGTCTCTATTATCTATTTCATACATTTATACTCTTTATTAAATCTCATTATATTTCACAGGGGTCTTTTCTGGATTGTCAATATACGAAATAATCTCGGCTAGTCTTTTATCTGATGATTGTAACTGGGAAATACGAGAAGTAAGACTAGGATCAGAAGAGACAACGAAAGTACTCATCGACGATAGGATAACCTGATCTTCCCGGAATAGCTGTTGTATGGGTTGTTTAGAAGAATCAGCGCAGTCGAACGCCATATCGGATCTCCTAGAAAGAGCATCAGCCTTGGGGTTTTTCGTGCCTGGCCTATAAGTGATTATAAAATCGAAGGAAGAGAGGAAAAGTGACCAACGAGCTTGTCTTCTGTTTAATCCCTTAGTAGTCATAAAGCATTCTAAGTTCTTATGATCGGTAAGTACCGTTACTTGATGATTGGCACCCTGGAGGTAGTGTCGCCATACACGGAATGATTCTATCACAGCTAACATCACTTTATTGTATATATCATAGTTTATCTCCGGAGCAGTGAGCTTACGACTGAAGAATACAATAGGGTGTAGAATATTTTGGGGGTCATATTGGCTGATGACACCGGCTACCGCAAAATCTGATGCATCAGTTTCAACCACAATGGGCACAGCGGGGTCAAAGTGCTGGAGAATGGGTGCAGATATAAACTTGTGCTTCAGGGTATTAAAAGCAACATTAGCAGAATTAGACCATTCAAACGAAACACCTTTCTTTAATAGCTTAGTGATTGGGACAGTTATCTTCGAGTACTGGTGAATGAATCTTCGATAGAAATTGGCAAAGCCTAGGAACACCTGTATGTCGTGAACAGACTTTGGAACGGGCCAGTTCTTTATACATTCAACCTTAGATGGATCCATAGAGACTCCTTGAACCCCCACACGGAAACCTAGAAACTCTACTTCTTCCACATCAAACTCGCATATCTCCGCCTTAGCATATAGGCCAGCCTCACGTAATTTGGAAAGCACCTTACACACATGTACATTATGGCTTACCGAATCGTCGCTAAATATCAATATATCATCTAGATAAACCACAACAAACAAGTCCAGGTATTCACGGAGAACATCATTGATCAGGGCTTGGAATGATGCAGGGGCATTGGTTAACCCAAATGGCATAACTTGATACTCAAAATGACCATATCTGGTTTGGAATGCAGTCTTCCATTCATCACCCTCGGCTATCCTGATACGATGATATGCATTTCTAATATCAAGTTTAGTGAATACCTTTGCGTCGACAATCGATCCATCAACTCATTGATCAAAGTGAGTGGGTACCGGTTCTTGACAGTTATCTTGTTCAATCCACGATAATCAACACACAACCGTAACGAGCCGTCTTTCTTCTTCACAAACATAATAGGTGCACCGGCAGGACTGGTTGACCTCTTGATAAACCCATTTGCAAGATTCTCTTCAATATAAGTGGACAGTGATTTGAGTTCGTCTTGAGATAAGGAATAAATAGGCTCAAAAGGAGGTTGTGTGCCTTTCTCTAAAGGAATGGAATGGTCAGAACATCCTCGATGTTCAGGGAGACTATTAGCAGAATCTTCACTAAACACGTCAAGGTAGTCAAGGTACTTTTCAGGGATAGCAGGGACAGGATTTTCAGGAGCTGAAGAAGCTGTAGCGACAATGATTACAGGCGCAGGTAACTCTACACTGATCAAGTCACTTGCTCGAGGTTCGACAACTGGGGTATCGGATAGAGAACACAATGGGCTGATCTCAGTACAGGAGCCGGGACATAGAGCATGATCATCTATGAAGGAAGATCTTTTGGGAGCATGATTGAGTTCAAGAGAGCGTTTAATCCAATCTATATCAGGGTTATACTTTTCCAGCCATGGCATTCCAAGGATCACATCGTGACATCCTAAAGATGCTACATTTAAAACAATATTTTCAGTAAGATTATTAATACTCATTTCCAAACAGGTATCGTGAATCACTAATCCGGAGGATATAGTACGACCATCCACAATCTCTACTGTGAGGGGTTCACTCTTGAGGTTCCTTGGGCATCCATGTTTCTCAACAAACTTGTCACTTATGAAGTTAGACATAGAACCGGAATCGAGCATAGCATGAGCAAATACCACCGTATTATTAAATCGTAGGGAGACTGGGATATTAAGAGGCTTGACAGGAGGTAATGATTTCTGTAATACTTGATTAGGAGTATTCACAGACATAGCAGTGTCAATAACCTCGGGATTATTACACTCGGGGACAGGTTGACTGGAATTATGCATAGTTGATTTTAGACAGAGAGATTTAAAAGAATTTAATGAAACTTTATTAAATTCAGATATAACATAATTAGAACCCAGTGTATACTCTCTTACAAACCCTGGGTTATGCCTTTTCCCTTATTGGGGCAACCGGAAACTATGTGGCCCTCACTACCACAATACAAACACAGATTCAACCTTCTTCGTCGATCCTTCTCCTCGGGGGACAGAGGGACAAATCTACTTACACCACTTTCTACAAGGACTAAGACTGGTTGAGCCACAGGCTGTATGTTTCGAGATCTAGGGGCTAGGAATGGGTTATTCCTATTATAAGAACGACGGAAACTTGCACGTTCTCGCATTCTATTGTCAAGAGCGATGACTTTGGTCATATAGGATGGGAGGTGATCTGGGAGATCCCTGGTGGCTAAATCATCCTTTAAGTCTTCAGAAAGACCATTTCTAAAGAGACAGAGCAGTGCTGCTTTATTGAATCCAGAACGGACTGTCAGGCGGCGGAAGTGAGTAGCATACTCAGCGGCAGAGTTCTTTCCTTGGCGAAGGTGAAGTAGCTCGTTCTCGTTACGCAACTTCAAATTTGCTTTACCAAAGCTATTCTGAAACTCCCCAAGGAATTCTGGGAATGAGGTCATACAGGGGTCAAGGTTGTTAGTACCAAGGTCCTGGATGTATGGGAGAGCCCATTGGAAGGCTTGGCCTCGAAGGAAGGAGATGAGGAAGCATATCTTGCTGAGCTCGTCAGGGAAACGGAGAGAATCAGAAAAGATACACATCTTGACATGGCCAATAAAAGCAGCGATTTTGGAAGCGTCTCCTTCAAAGATCGGTGGATCATTGATTCTATTGGATCTAGCAGCAACAAACGGATTATGGTTATTAAATACTGAGGAAGCAGAACCGTTTTCAACGTCGGGAAAGAGATTGAAGGCAAAAGGGAATGACATGTTACACAAATCAACAGATCAAGATATGGATGATAACAGAATCAAGACAGACGGGATTATTATATAAAAGCTGGGGATTGAGACAAACAGGATTAGCAGGTAGGGTCAGACTAAACGGAAGTGACTAAAAGTCAAACGGATAAGGTAGCAGAATCGGATAGAAACAGAGAAGCAGGTAGTACAATGTGACCTTATTGTTGTATATATAAGATATACAAACTAAAAGAATCCAAATAAGTAATGTAAATAAAAACAGTGGTAATTAATCAGACTGGAAAAAGGATTGTTCTTCTTTATTATTCAAATGTTTTGACTTCTATATATATGAAAAGTGTTCTTTATCTGATTTCATTAATGGTTACACTAATTCATTATCTGTCAAGATGAATGAGTTAGGTCGTCAATCTAATTTTAGTAAGTGGTCAATAAAATGAGCCTATAGATTGGAACATTGTTGCTATGTTATTAGATGTTCTATTGGTAGTTATAGTAACATAATTGTCATAACAATCAATGGTACTATGTTGTCGTCGATTGATAGATTGTATCATTCAGAGTTAATTATAGCAGATATTGTATTTGCATGATCCATATGTTTATTCAAAGTGGATCTGATACAACATAGCCCCCTTCTAGACGAGAACATAGTGTCATATATGAAGAAATACAATCATGCATATATTTAGAGATAACCAGAAATAGATAGAACATATGAGAGAAAGAAAGTATGATCGTAGCAGTTTGTCAGTCAATAAAAACGCATAAGATAAAAAACCCAGTAGGTAAAAAGTGGCGGGAAAAGACAAGTCAACTACTTAAGGTGGCGAGCCTTTGATCTGGTAATAAAACCTTTTGCTGCAGGAGCTCTGCCTGTACGCTTGATAACTTTACCGCTAGATCTAGTATTAGGACCTTTGGCTTTATCAAAGTACCGTCTAGAAGCATGTGGTGCTCTAGGTTTGAAGTTATGACTGTTGACAGTTTTACCTCGAGTATTGTCCCTATGAGGGTTTGGCAGATTTCGACGACTCCAGTATATATTAACTGGTATATCACTATCAAAGTTTTCGTATGGTATCCATGAGTTTTCATCATCATCATACCCTGTCCATTTCACCAAGTACTCATAATCAGAGCCATTCTTGTTGTGAGACAGGACTGCTTGTACTTCATGTCTAACTTGACCATCATGAGGAAACTGTTCATTTGAAGCTAGTTTAATATGAGAAGTGGGTACATCTCTGTAGAAAAGAAGTCCATTGCTTTTCCATTGGAGAATATATAAACCATTTGTAGTAATTCCATTGACTATAAAGGGTCCAACATAACGAGGATCTGTCTTAGACTGTTTCCTTTCGTTCAGCACATACACTTCGCTTCCAACAGGGTATTGTGAATCAATAATGCGATGTCTTTTAGTAAAGTATTCATGATCGCTTTCTTGCCTCTGCTTGATCTTGGCAGATATAGCTGGAATAACAACTTTATTGACATAATCAAGTTTAGCATCAATGACAGCAGAATCAGAATGTTCCATTTCTAGTGACGGTGTTACATCAGTGTAATCAACAAAGTCATTAGGCTGTTTGTTAAATAACACGGTATATGGTCTGGATCCATGTAATCGAGCATATTTGCAGTTCATTGCATACTGTGTACAATTCAAGTACAAGTCCCAATCATGTTTAACTCCACGGAGCTGTTTAATGATTGTTTGTTTGGCCATTCCAACGAAGGCTTCATTGACTGAATTACCTAATGGAGAATAGGGTGCAGAAAGACGTTTCTCTATACCGCTCATAGCAACCATTTGGTTGATTAATTCATTGACGAACTCAGTACCATTATCACTATTGATTATCCTGGGAAATCCGAATAAACAAAAGATGCTAAGCAGTTCTTTGGCAATAGTAGTGGCTTCTTTGTCAGGTAAGGCACGCAGAATAGTGAAACGAGTATAGTAATCAACGAGAACTAACATGTAATTGTTTCCACTACCTGAAGTAATATTAAATGATCCTAGATCCATGCACCAATGATCAAGTGGACCATCAGGTAAGACACTTTTAGGAGGGTGATAACCGACTTTTGTAATATTAAATCTGTTACATTGGTAACACTGACTAAGTATACGTTTGATATCATCTCGGATATTAGTCCAGTGCATGTTATCGTTATGTATAGTGTCTTCAACAGCATTAATGCCATAATGTCCGAGTAGGTGAGCTTTGTATATGATTTCATCTCGCTTATCAGCAGGAGGTGTGATATGATCAGCATAAGTTTGAGCACGAAATATGATGTCATTTTGTGACTGTCCCCCAGAACCTAGTTTCATCTTTTTTGTGTTCTGTTTATTTTTCGAACTGTTGCCTTTTTTCCTCTTATTATTACTGATGGCAATATCATCCCCCTCCAGATTGTTATCTTCAGAGAACAAGCGACTAAGGGCATCAGGAACAATATTCTTTACACCAGGCAGATGAATAATAGTAAATGAGTAGGCAAAGATTGTTTCATACCAGTTCATCATCAGAGAATTAGGGCATTCCTGAGTATTCAGGTAGATAAGACTTCTATGATCAGTGTGTAAAGTAAATGGAATACCATATAGCCATTTGTGGTACTTTTTAAACATGTATACAATAGCTAATAGCTCTCGCTTTGTAGTACTGTAGTTCTGCTCAGATACTGACAATTTACGACTAGCCATACCAATATAGCGAATAGTATCATCGACTACTTGATAAAGAATACCACCAATACCAGTTAAACTAGCATCAGTAGCAATATGAAATCTGTATTGTAGATTAGGTGGAGATGTGACAGGAGCAGATGCAAGGGCATACTGAATGTCTTGGAATGCTTTCAAGTGTGTACTGTTCCAGATTTCTTCTAGACCTTTTTCATTACGAAGTGAATCTAGTGGGGCAGCCAGCCGAGCAAAAAGAGGAATTGAATTACGAAAGTAGTTAGCAAATCCAAGATATCTCTGTATCATTTTGCCTGTGGTTGGAATAGGCCATGTATGAATGTTCGACACTTTACGGGGATCAGGAATGAGTCCGCCATTTTCGATTATGGTCCAACCAAGGATGTGGATTGTCTTTTGAGCAAGAACAATCTTATCAGGATTGACTACGAGATTCGCTCTGGTAAGTCTTCTGATTACTTCAGTGACACAGTCAACGTGAAATGAAAGAGGTGGGGATGTACTAATAACAATATCATCTATATAGACGTTTGCAAATGGCAGATCTGCGAATAGATTTGTAAGGACACGTTGAACGACATTACCAACGAACGTGATACCGAAACATGCCTTGATGAATCGATATTGTTGATTAGTAAATGGACAAGTGAAAGACAGCTTTTCCCTATCTTCAGGCGCAACTAAGAAACTTGTGAAGCAACTGTGGATATCGACTAGCGTATGGATTAAGAAGAGCCAATGCGTTGATGAATGTCGGATATTAGAGGTATTTGATGACGATCAGACATAATCAGGATCTTATTTAATTTACGAACATCTGTAACTACTCTAGGTTTACTCAGAGTGTAGTTACCTTCAGCATCTTTTCGCTTAACGACAAGAAGTGGACTATTAAACGAAGTATGTGATGGGGCTAATTCAATAACACCTTCATCAAGCCATACCTTTAGTTGGGTTAATACAGCAGTTCTATGTGCTTCTGGTAGAGGATACTGGCGTTTGTATGCAGTAGCACCAGGTTTAGTCTGAAGACGAATGATTGCACCTGGTAAATTACAGTAGGTAGACTTCATGTCAATCTGAGCATTGTCATTGAGAGCAGAAAGTATCTTAGGAAATAACAAGTTTCTTTCTATCTCAGAACCATATGGATTATTATTCGGTTGAATATTGTCTGGATCAATAGGATCTGGAATGGATGGACCAATATTATCAAACCAAGAAGTAATCAATCCTTGCATGTAAATACCAACTTTGGGCATAATATCTAAACCAAAACAAATCGGTACGTTCTCAGATGTATAAAAGTCAAAAACTTCAAAATGATGCTTTATATTGATTTTATTATAATATACATTAAGTAATGTTTTTCCTATTCTAGGGACTACGTTATCACGGTGGCCTAGTTGAATAAAGCCTACAGTAGAAGGAGTAATGTTAACATTCAAGAACTTAGAAAATTCAAGATTTATTATGCTGAACTCACTCGCACAATCCACCAGGGCAAAACATTTCACATTTTCTATAATAACAGGTATAAAAATACTGTTAGAACGACGTACGATTGGTTTAGAATATTTATCATCAAATTTACAGTATTGTGCCTGGATATTGATCTGCGTATCAGAATCAATATCCATTTCGACAGCAATTGGGACAGGAGCAGGAGCAGGAGGAAGCACAGAAACAACAGGGGTGTTGGCTGCAACTACAGCAGGAGTAGACATTGCCCAAGCGTTACTAGCACGTTCTTGAGCATTATCAGGCGAATACTCCATATGTCTCAGCGCTAAATTGGCAGCTGGAGGATAAGTGGGAACAGCATTATCACATACATGTTGTGGAGACCACGGTTTATAACAAATGCGGCATTCTCCGCGAGCAGCACGACGTTTAGGCTGACTGCCAGTTTCTCTTGCTTTGGCTAAAGCCTCACAGTTTTCATCGCTATGGGTGGACGACTTGTGGAACGAGCAGTACACCTCAGGCTGTCTATTTTGATGGATTCTTCTGGATCCATTGTTTCGGTTCCTTGAAGCCTGTCTTGAATCATAGGTACCATGTCGAGACGAGGAGGCCGCTGGTGCAGATGAACGAGAAGAAACAAGAACAGGAGAACGAGAGCGAGAACGACGAGAAGCACGGGTAGAAGAAGTCTGATTCTTTCCAAGACGGTTCTTATACCACTTATGATATATTTCCTTTGCTATATTCATCATACGGTCAATGGAGTTTCTCTTTTTCTCCTTGGCCATCAAGAGAATTGTCACCATTTTGTCATTTATAGAAGGAGG
The DNA here is from genome assembly GCA_025528865.1 of Pilobolus umbonatus. Lineage (NCBI taxonomy): Eukaryota > Fungi > Mucoromycota > Mucoromycetes > Mucorales > Pilobolaceae > Pilobolus > Pilobolus umbonatus. The sequence continues at coordinate 25,259 of JAIXMH010000094.1, forward strand.
AATTGCTTCACGATACTGGTTTCTTACCCACACCTCATTATGAACACCAGCACGGCGACAAAGATCACGAAATCTGTCATTGAAGGAGTCAATATCTTCAGAACTTGACATGACTATCTTTCTCAGTTTATTGGTGCAATCTTCACAGTCTTCAGAAGCAGATACACCATATCTATTGGTAATGGCAGCCTTGAACGTCTCCCACTTAGCAGAAGCTGAGAAATGGTCAACAAAGTCCTTGAACCATTCACGTTGTTGATGAGAAAGAAGAGGAGGCATCAAACGGAACCAGTGATTATCAACAGGTAAGGCTGAAGAATTGAGAACATCTTCAAAATTAGTGAGAGCAGCTAACAAAGAAGAAAAAATAGGTCTAGATTCATCAAAGACAGCACCAATCCATTGCATATGAGGCAAGTTAGAAGGAATGATAGCTGCTTGAGTAGAAGGATTAGCAACGGCTGGGACCGATTGCTCGTTTTTGATCACATTCATCAAATACTGCATGTCTGTATACTTCTTGTTCCTAAGGTCACGTAGATATTCAAGATCCTCATAAGGTGTTTGAGCTTGAGAGAGTGTGAGCTGGGCAGTGATAGCTAAGAACTGAGCCTTGATCTCATCATAACATTGTTGGACCGTTTTGTTAGTAGCAGCGATGGTAACAGGAATGGACCTAGTAGCACCAGATGTTTGAATCCCATGGTTATCAGTTAAATCAATTAGAGGAGCAGGAGTAGCACTACCACCATTGAGAGAAGTAGATTCATCAAGGTCCATTTGGTCATCAGAAGAAGACAAAGGACTACCAAGAAAGCGAGAAGAAATTATAGAGGATGCTTCAGATCCGGCTTGACTATCATTACCAGACAAAAGAGAGGAAGAGATGTTGTTGTTGGAGGACATACTGAAGAAGAAAGTAAATAAAGTAAGTGTGAAAAACGTTTAGAGTTGATGTAGGAAGTTGTGAGATGGAATAATAAAGAAGAGTATATAGAAAGATTAAAAAAAATGTTGTATATATAAGATATACAAACTAAAAGAATCCAAATAAGTAATGTAAATAAAAACAGTGGTAATTAATCAGACTGGAAAAAGGATTGTTCTTCTTTATTATTCAAATGTTTTGACTTCTATATATATGAAAAGTGTTCTTTATCTGATTTCATTAATGGTTACACTAATTCATTATCTGTCAAGATGAATGAGTTAGGTCGTCAATCTAATTTTAGTAAGTGGTCAATAAAATGAGCCTATAGATTGGAACATTGTTGCTATGTTATTAGATGTTCTATTGGTAGTTATAGTAACATAATTGTCATAACAATCAATGGTACTATGTTGTCGTCGATTGATAGATTGTATCATTCAGAGTTAATTATAGCAGATATTGTATTTGCATGATCCATATGTTTATTCAAAGTGGATCTGATACAACACTTATTATACTGTAATGATTCGGGCAGGAGCAAAGCAGAAGGGTACTAAGTGCTTCACAAGAGACAAGAGAACAGGTAACAAGTTTCAGAGATAAATTATATATGTTTATTACTTATGATAATAAGGTAAAGAATAAAAGAAATAAAAGAGTTTGAGCTATTTATATTATACAAAGAAGTGAAGAATGTCAATAGTGAAATGAATGATCAGGAATGTCAGTGCTATACATAAGGAGATAATTGTATAGGAATGAATTAATTAATCTAATAGGGCCTGACATTCCTCAGGGGCAAGTCTCTAGAATGTGATAATATATGAGTACTGACATTACCTCGGCAGGTTATATAACGACTCATCAGTATACTCAACAAGCTCATTGCACCTCATCGGCCTCTGCATTACTAAACATATTATTAGTACTTGTTAATATTATGGTTGCAGAATATATTTGGTACCTCTACTTAATCATCGGTTAATATACTCAGATACTGCTGTAAGTACTGTGTGTTGAACCACTTATACTCTGATGACTGCGCATTCCATTCAACATCCTCATCACTCAAACCCTAGAAATATCTATGTGTGAATTTTTTTATTTTCGTTTATTTATTTCATTTTTATATTGTATTTACCATTTCACTTTCAATATTCACTGCTACTGCACCTCTTCAGTCAATTCACCACTGATCAGCCCGTCATTCGACCTCATTAGCCCCTACAATACTGAAGATATTTTTAGTACTCATATTTCTTATGGCTGTTGTATATGAGTTTTACTTCTGCAAGTTCATCTATTTTTTTGTTGTAAACATCATAGTATAACATAAGTTCAAACACTGCTGATCAGTTGATTGTACATTCCTGTTACTCATTCTAATGAACAACCCTCTAGAGTTATATATGTATGAGTGCTTATTCCATATATTTTATGTCGACTATTCCTGTATATTTGTTTTGTTTATTCTGAATACTCTACTTACCGGGTATTGATAATGATAATTACTTGACTGTATCTCTGCAGGGTATATGCCGATTACTCGGTGTCCTCATTCAACCTCAATTACCACTGCATCACTACTAATATTTTCAATAATCACCCTTATTGTTGTTTTAATACAACCCTATCCTTCTGTATCCTCTGATATCACTACGCCTGGAACTACAGCGCCGATTCCGTGGTTAAAAAGATATTTCCGCGTTTTTTGAATTATAGAAAACCGCGGAATAAGTAAGATTTTTGCCAGAAATCTAGAGAAAACGCAGTTATATACAACGCTTAATTGGTTGGGTCATGTGATTTGGTTCCAAACTAAGTTATAAGTACATCTTCTATCTAACTGCTCATTGGTATACGAGTCTTAAACAGACGATTATATGATAGTTATTATTGTATCAAAAGTGTATTGAGTTTAATTTTATTATGAATAGAAAGAACTATTATATTAAATAAAGCTATAAAAATCTATTGGAAGACTAATGACTGTATGTATTGGGAATAGAATGTATAAGAAGTATTGTGGACATTGTATATTGCTTTAGATAGACCTAGAAAGCATTGTATGATTTAATAAATTGATGGTAGAAGCAACGACTATTGTAGTGGATAAAGATTATAGCCTTTAAAGAACTGTATTGACTATACTATATCATAAAGAAGTACTATTAGTGATCCGATAATATTGACTACATGGTGACTACTTACATCCACATCATTTTTACTCATAGTGATACATTTACTATAAGACATGATGTTATTATACTATATACTAGTTAACACATTAAATACTTACCACAGACAAGAAGGTATCTCCATCATATACTGCAATAACTTGGTTGGATAGAAAGAAGCCAAATACAGAAGAAAGTGTAAACAACTTGATCTGAGTACGTTATGTCATTTACTTTCAAGCAGACTTCATAGCAAGAGATAGATCATCTGAAAAGGAGACAGGCTATCACAATTTACTGTTGTAATGTAGAACAGAGATACATACCATACATGGGAGATGAACCTGGAAGAGGCGAAAAAGATACTGGCACTTCATTGTATAGGGCAACACTACAAAGACATCTGATGTAAGTAACCGGCTCACATTGTTTGTTGTTTACGCTAATTACAGGTGTACTTCATGGTTGTCAGTGGAATTCGGTTAGGAAGAAGTCAGTAAACTACATTGCCTACTTACTAATAAATTTGGGATAAAGAAAAGGGAGTTGAAATTAAAAAAAAAAATTATCATTTATAAATAAATAAATTCATTTAACACCCAAATTGGGGAATTGAAAAATGGAGAGAAATATTAAAAGTGCTTTATTTACAATAAATTGCAATAATTCTAACCTATTTGCACAGGTTTTTATTTTGGGATTTTTTAGAGGTTACCAAACTTCCCAAAATGCAATGAAAAATCCATTTCCTTTACCTCAAATTTCAACAAATAAATATAAACAACTATACCTGTTGTATATATAAGATATACAAACTAAACGAAACCCAATAAGTAATGGAAATAAAAACAGTGGTAATTAATCAGACTGGAAAAAGGATCGTTCTTCTTTATTATTCAAATGTTTTGACTTCTATATATATAAAAAGTGTTCTTTATCTGATTTCATTAATGGTTACACTAATTCATTAACTGTCAAGATGAATGAGTTAGGTCGTCAATCTAATTTTAGTAAGTGGTCAATAAATTGAGCCTATAGATTGGGACATTGTTGCTATGTTGCCAGATGTTCCATTGGTAGTTATAGTAACATAATTGCCATAACAATCAATGGTACACTATGAAAGATTTGGACCTACCAAACTTGGCCATTGCATATCTCAGGTTGGTAATATTCCGACAGCTAGAACCAAAAAAAATCTATACGATTTAATGGACTGTACCAACATCCGTTGGTAATACTTCGGCTCGGCCATTTTAAATCACGTGACTTTTATCCGGACAGAAGATTCATGTATAACTTTACCATTGGATACATTCATATCATACATACGGTTACTATTGGATGGATTTATTAGATATATTATAGGATAGACGATATTATTATGGTTATAATTGAATGCAATGCATATTACATGTATTTTATTATGACTAGAATAAAGAATTGTATTGAACTAAGCTATGAGTATTGATCGGGAGGGCTGGTTGGTCCATTTGTTGATTCACCATGAAGTAGAAAAGCATTGTAAACATTGTACGTTGAGATAGATCGAGAGAGTAAGCATTGTATGTTGGATGGGATAGAGATGGTAAGCAGTGTACGTTGTGACAGAAAAAAATAATGGTATTTATTAAGCTGTATTGATTATACTATATGATAAAAAAGTTGTGTCAGTAAACAGCATATACAGCCAACACGGCAGCTACTTACATCTACTTCTTTTAGTCATTGTTCTCCACCTAATAAAAAGAACCCAATCAGTATGCTGTATACCAGATAACATATAGAATACATACCACATACAAGAAAGTATCACATACAGTAATTAGTTGGGTTAGATAGCATAGAACTAAAGATAGAAATAGTATGAGTAATTGTATTGTTTTATGTTATTTCGAGTACTTACATATGTAATACATAACAGAAGATAGAGCACCTATTAGCAAGGGGAAGTTAATGTCATGTATTGTTATGACATAGAGTAAAGGACATACCATACACAAGATATTCAGTAGATGATAGAGGTAGAGGTACTGTTGCTGGGCTGTTAATGGAAGCACTATCAATAGATAAGAGTATAAGTATTGATTTCGTTATATGTTGTATCAGTTACTTACAACTTCTTGATACAAGTAAGATATTTAATAAGAGAAATTCAGTTTACTACACAACATGGGCATCATACAATAATAAGTACCAGACTGAATATACAGCAACATCTAGTCATACATCATATAAGACAACACAAGGTACTTTATCGTAGAGAGTATCACTGATAAATAATAGAAATATGAGTATGATAATAAGTGATTACTCTTGGGTATATTACGTATACACTTTGACCAAAACACCATAAGACAAGCAACATAGATAGCAGAATACAGACAACCCTTAGACCAAAACTGAGTAACAGCCGTACCAGAAGATAAAGCATCATGGATAATCAAAAAGAGCACTCCCAGATAGATAACCAATAAAAAGAATACACTAGTAAAAGAATAAAGGATACATCATAAAGAGAGATAAGGAAAGCCAAACTATGAGTATTCAGAGAGACACCAGAGGGAATGATAGTAACAGTCAGAAAGAGTATATATAGATATTGGTAGATAGAAGTAGTGTACCTTCTTTGACTACATATTATAGTCTCTATCTATACTATTTATGAGTACATTTTATAATAGTACTTATTCAGACTATTTGTTACCTACATTTCTGTCATGTGGAAGATGAAGGTCATTACCTTCTTTCCATCTACTGCACAGATGCCTTTATTACAGTATTTTATTATATTCATGAATAGTCATTATTAGATAAAGGAAAGAAAGAGAAGATGGGAAAGAAAAGAATAAAAAAAACCTTACAAGGGGGTATTATTATACTCCGTCCCAAAAGCATCTATTTGTATATTGAAGCGTATCATGTGTGGTGAGTTCAAGGTATTACTCACTTAAAGGCAATCAAGCATGATAAAGATAACATATAACAGTGCTAAAATAGTATTACCAAGCACTATGTATAATCTCATATATTCAGTCAGCCATCAACAGCTTCCTCGCTTTATAAATACATCCAAGTGATACAGCAATCTCATTAAACAAGCCTATCCAGGTTACATACAGATAAAAAATTAAAATGAAGCACCTCAGCAGGTTATTATAATCCCCACAGATTATTGAATACCAACACTTGGTCTCTATCAATCCCAATCAGTTATATATATGGTCAGCTCTAAAAGAACAACCCTTATATCTCAGATAAATAATGTACATAGTCCACAATTAAAGTATCCATTCAATACAAACTGTAGTATTCCAAACCAAGATTCAAATGATAGTTATCAAGTCGACAATTAACAGGATGTATACTGATAAGGTGTACCTGGAGTGCCCATTATGATATTGTATGTTCAGTTCAAATATTGGTGATGCTCGGTGGTGATCCATTTTGATCGTCGTGTACCAGAGGGTGAAGTCAATATTAGATCTATTATCTTCAATTGGTATTAGTAAGATAGACAGGCATAAACTGGTTTTCATCATCCATATCATTAGTTTGTACTGCTATCCAAGATTGAGATATTGTATGCCCAGTCTATGTTTCGCTGTTACCGAGTGTGAATCCAGAATAATTAGAGTATGCCAAATTCCATTATATATCTCTCCACGGATCCTCAGTCAATACTCAAGAGAGATAGATGAACGACAGGTCATTCTGTATGCATATACGAAGAGTCTATAATACATAGCACCGATTCAAATATTGTAAGGCAACAGTAATTTCCCATGGCATCCATACTTCTATACATAACCAACCTTTATCCTCATTCTATGCATATTGATCTTATTTATGTCAGTATTATCACTTATCCCCTTAATAGCAACTACTTACAAGTACAATTTAATCGGACCATATTATGTATTGTTATTCCATAGCTGTGTATACTGTTTATCAACGAGTGTTTGATAATGCTTTATATGCCAACCTTCGCTACACTATGTCAAAATATGTGTCAGCAATTACTCTCGTTAGATATTCTGTAGTTATTTTCTTTTACCTCATAAACAGAAGAGAGAATAGTCGGTCAACATGTCCTCATTCCACCTGATCCCATCCTGCATCACTGTGTACTTTATCATCTTCAAAGGGTGCACCTGTATTTAGTTGTTCCTACTTGCACTGCATTCATACTCTGACTAATTATATCGACGTACTCTATCGTTGTCTATGTTCAGTTCTCCTGATAAGTGAACTGTGATGTTCGACATTCCCATCACTGACACCGTAGAAATCTAAATATGTGTGTGAGAGTTTGTTTATCTATTTTTATTTTTAACCTTTTCTTTTTTATTATTTTTTTGTTTTGTATTTACTATATATTTACCCTGAGTTGATACATATATCCACTTCCACTGTATGTTCCCAGTCTACTGAACAACTGATCTCCACACTCATTCAACCCATCAGACACTGCATCACTAAAAATACTCTCAGTATTTATGTATATTATGGATGCTGTATACAGTTCATACATCTTTTAGACTTCTCATATTGTTACAACATATATCCATTAAACCATCTGCTCGACTGCTGCTGTCCCAATGACTGCGCATTCTACTTCTACAATCCCCATCATCAACACCCTGGTATAATATTTGTATCAGTGTTTATTTTGCTTGTTCTTTATTCTCTATTTATCTACCTTGTCTTGTTTCCGGTATCCACTTTCACTTTACACCCTCTGTATATATTAATCTACATACTCAATCAACTTCATCAACCACTGCATTACCAAGAATATTGTCAGTATTTATGAATATCTTTATTATTGTATACAGTTCTTACTTTTTGTTTATATTCTCATATTGTTGTCGTATTCTGTATAATATACTGTATGTTCAAGTATTTTAGAACTAATGACTGTGCATTCCAGGTATAGATCCACATAACAGACACCAAGCATATTCGTTATTAGTATGTGTTATTGTCGTTTACATGGTCCCTACTAAAGTGAAAGTGAAAAAGAGGGGATATTCGGAAAATGAAAAAAATAAAGAAATAAATAATCTGTCCGGGCAATTTAATGATATAAATAGACAGAATAAATTGATGGAGCATTTGAACAGCTCACAATTTGGCATTTTCTATTTCGAAATTGAAATGCAAATTGTAAAAGAGCTATAAAGTACATTATACATCCTTTTTTTATACTTTAAACAGTACCAGGACATATTAAAGAACCTCATTAACAACATATCTCACTTTCAGCATTTGAATCAAACCTTCGTGTATTGACATTAACTTTGGCATTCCAACTGCTCATAAGCAGTACGATTCGATTGGCTAGCTAGCTTTTAAAAACACTATTCCCAACCGAATATTGGTTCAGGCCATTCTCGTAGGTCCAAATCTTTCATAGTGTACTATGTTGTCGTCGATTGATCGATTGTTTCATTCAGAGTTTATTATAGCAAATGTTGTATTTGTATGATCCATATGTTTATTCAAAGTGGATCTGACACAACAATACCCACAGTATATCTCATTTTGAAAACTGTATTAAGACCTTGATATTTTCGCAGTAATATTGTCATGTCCCCCCATATTTATATAGCTTATTACAATTGGTTTCTTAGTTGCAAATTAACTAGTACCACGGAACCAACGTGGTGACCGCGAATTTCCGCGCTAATCTCAGGCATAGTGTCTTAATAAGCAGTATTTGTATAACCTGATAAAATATAGGCGAAACTGTTAAAATAGGCAAAAAGAAAACATTAATCTACATTCATTGCTGCGCGGACCGGGAATCGAACCCGGGCCCTTCGCGTGGCAGGCGAAGATTATACCACTTAACCATCCGCGCTAGAGTGATTTGTTAAATCTCAAGTGGATTAACCTTATAATGTTATACAGGTTCTGATATAAGGTGCTTCAATAGATACTTCTTTGATGATGGATCAAAGAACCAGACTGAGTAATAGAAGTAATTATAGGGTTGAAAGATGATGTTTATTTCTATGCATTTCAATGCATATTTATATGATTTGGAGTATAAGATGTAGCATGATTTTGCATAGAATAATTAATAATACAGTGTGAGATAATAACATATAAAGAGTAGAAGTATGATGAATGGAAGTAGCTAGAATAGATATATAAGGAATAATAATATGATAATAATATGAAAGTAATGTGAGAATAATATGAGAATAAACAATAGAATATAGTCGTGATAATATAGAAGAGAGTATGGAAGAATCAAATGAAAATAGGAGCTACTGGAAAGCATCAGATTATCAGGAGTACTAAGGATTGAGGATTCTAGAAGACAGTTCATAAGGACCGTTGCTATAAAGAGTATCATTGTGCCATCTTGCGTCTTGCTCTTTTATTGGCTGGAATCTGTGGCTTGAATCTACGCTTATTGGTCCGTACAGGCACGTGAGGGAAAAGTGGACCAGGCTCATAGTGATAGGGATTTTGGTAATCGACAATTTTGTTAGATCACGTATTACAGTTAGAGTGATCTTAGATTGATTACGGTTACGGGAATATATCAGACTTATTACAACGGGTAATAAGTATCAAGTTCTTTAAAACGGTTAAAGAAGTAACAGTTAGAGCAATAAAGCGAAGTAATGAGAAGTTAAAAAAGATGATGTTTATTGATACAAAATAACAGGGTATTTATATGATTTCTAGCTATTGGATTGTGGTTATAATATATAAGGTAGAATCCAATTATTATTTAATGATAGCTATGTGGATAATGATGATTGGTGATATGGATAGTCTTCTTCTTCGATAAAGAGGTGTCTTTGATCTGATAATTGAATGTTTCTATAATGGGTGATCCACCAATCATATTATTTAAGTAACTTGATTATGAGACCAATGAGATTCAGTTTAACTCGCTTATCTCGTCTTGCTCGCGCCACTCTGGTGTTAGGTTTGAACCTTCTCTTTTTGGGATTGTATTGAGTCGGAAGATTGTATTGTACTTCTATCGGCTGCTTGTGTTCTACGGATGTTGGACGACTATCATTGGGACTGACAATTTTGTCAGATCACGTATCGGAGTGAGTGATCTTAGGTTGATTATAAAAACGGATAACCAGGCTATGTACGACAGGTAATAGCAAACAACTTCTTTAGACAGTAAAGAAGATAATAAGAACAGTTATGAAGTAGAGTAAAGCCAAGTTAAAGATCATGTTTATTTAATACAAAATAACAGGGTATTTATATGTTTTCTAGCTATTGAATTGTGGTTATAATATATAAGGTAGAATCCAATTATTCTCTAATAATAACTATGTGAACAATAATGATTGGTGATCACTATAAAAGATTTGGACGCCAAATAACAGCCAGGCTGACTGGTTCAGTCGTCTTAGGGCTTTTTAAAGGTAGCCAGCCAATTGAATTGTATTGTTTTTCAGCAGTTGAAATGACAAAGTTAATGTCAATAAACGAAGTTTTGATTCAAATGCTGAAAATGAGATATGTTGTTCATGAGGTTCTCTTATATGTCATAGTACTGTTTAAAGTATAAAAAATGGATGTATAATGTATTTTATAGCTCTTTTACAATTTGTATTTCAATTTCGAAATAGAAAATGCCAAATTGTGAGCTGTTCTAATGCTCCATCAATTTATTATGTCCATTTATATCACTAACTTGCCCGGACAGATTATTTATTTTTTCAATTTCCGAATATCCCCTCTTTTTCACTTTCACTTCAGTAGGGACCATTTAAACAACAATAAGAATCGAAGGACAATAACATATACTAGTAACGAATAGACCTAGTGCCTGTGATGGGGATGTATACATGGAATGCACAGTCATCAGATATACTGTACTTCGACGTAGGGTATATCACACACAGAATATGACAACAATATGAGAATATAAACAAAAAGTAAGAACTGTACACAATAACAATAATATTCAGGTGAGCTGATAATATCCATAGTGATGTGGTGTCTGATGGTGTTGAATGAGTATGGAGAGCAGTTGTTCATTAGACTGATAAGATACAGATGAAATGGATATATGTAATAACTCAAGGTAAACAAATAGATAAAAGATGAGGATAAAACAATAAATAAACCAAATCACACATATATAATTCTAGTGTGCCAGTGTTGGGAATGTCGAACATCACAGTTCACCCATCAGGAGAGCTGACCATAGACAACGATGGAGTACGTCGATATAATTAGTCAGAGTGTGAATGCAGTTAATGTAGGAACAACTAAATACAAGTGCACCCTGTAAAGATCAAAAAGTACACAGTGATGCAGGATGGAATCAGGTGGAATGAGGACAGTATGTTGTTTATATGAGGTATATTAAAATAACAACAGAATATCTAATACGATTAATTGCTGACTCATATGTTGACATAGTATATCGAAGGTTGGGATATAGAGCATTATCAGACACTTGTTGATAAACAGTATAAACAGCTATGGAATAACAGTACATAATTATGGTGCGATTAAACTTTACTTGTAAGTAATGGCTATTAAGGCAGATAAGTGATAGTACTGATGTAAATAAGATCAATGTGCATAGAATGTGGATAAAGACTGGTTATCTATAGAGGTATGGATACCATATGAAATTACTGTTGCCTTACAATATTTGAGCCAGTGTTATATATACTCTTCGTATACACATACAAAATAGCCTGTTATTCATCTATCTCTCTTGAGTGTTGTCAGAGGATCATGGAAAGATATATAATGTAATTTGGCATACTATAATTAATCTGGATTCACACCCTGTAACAGCAAAACGTAGACTGGGCATGCAATTTCTCACCCTTGAATAGCAGTACAACTTAATGGTATGGATGATAAAAACCTGTTTATGCCCGTCTATCTTTCAAATACTGATTAATGATAATAGATCTAATATTGACTTCACACTCTGATACACGATGATCGAAATGGATTACCATTGAGCAACACCAATAATTGACCTGAACATACAATATCATAATGGGCACTCGCGGTACACCTTATCAGTATACATGCTGTTACTTGTCGACTTGATAGCTATCTTCTGAATCTTCGTTGAGCATACTAGAGTTTGTATTGGATAGACACTTTGGTTGTGGACTGTGTACATCATTCATCTGAGACAGAAGGGGTTGTTCTTTTAGAGCTAATCATATATATAACTGATTGGGATTGATAGAGTCCAAGTGATGGTATTCAACAATCTGTGAAGTTCCAATAACTTACTGAGGTGTTTATTTTAATTTTTTATCTGTATATAATCTGGATAGTCATGTTTAATGAAATTGCTGTATCACGGATGTATTTCTATAGCGAGGAAGCTGTTGATGGCTGACTAAATATATAAGATTATACATAGTGATTGGTAATACTATTTCAGCACAGTTATATGCTATCTTTATCTTGATTGATTGCCTTCAAGTGGGTAATACGATATTCTACAATATACAAATAGATGCTTTTGGGACGGAGTATAATAATACCACCCTTGCAAAGTTCTTTTTTATTCTTTTCTTTCCGTCTTCTCTTTCTTCGTATATCTAATAATTACTATTCTTGAACATAATAAAGACTTTAATTAAGGTGCCTATGTAGTAGATGGAATGAAGGTAATGACCTTCATCTTCGACATGACAGAAATATAGGTAACAAATCCTCTCAATCTGAAGTATTTGGTCAAGGAGTGAGCAAATACAAAAAAAAAGTGTAAAAAATCAACAGTAGAAAACAACAAGAGGTTCGATTAGATTAACCTTTATTGTGAAATGTTTAAAAGAGGTGTGGTTACGTATACGTATAATAAAGGGTGAGATATATCCTCTATTGTATGTAAACTTGATGGGTATTTATATTAAATGGATTTGATCTGTGGGAATGGGCAGATAAGTTATTCATGGGAGATATGTCAGTCTGTGATGAGCTAATAGCTTGTGGGAATATTATCTTGGTAATGATATATGTGTATGTGATATATTTATAGCGTATGGGAATATAATAGTTGAGTGTTAATAATGCTTAATGCAGAGTGAGATATTGAGCCTGGGTAAAATGGTGTATTTTCCCAGTGGGTGATATATGCTTGATTATCAAAGCAGAATTCACATACGCTTAAATCCCTGAGTGTATTCAGATTCAGCCTGAGAGATTTCTTCTTTCTCAGTTACATTTCACTGGCTGATTATCTGATATCCTTTTAAGTAAATGATCGACATATCCCTTTTATGTCAGTTCTATATTTGGTAACTTATATAGCTGACTTGTTATGTTATAACTTATAAACATTACATTGCTCCCTTCCAAAATGTTATAAGGGTATAGGAGTTGATGGATTGATGTAATGTATCTTATTTGTTTAATCTTTTGCTACGACGATATTCCTGAGTAACATTTTTGGGAATAGGTTTAGTTTGAGTACTGGGTTGCGTACTTGTATTAGCTTTATGCTTCTTTGTATTTATGGTAATATTTGTATCCTTTTTGGATTCACTCTGACTTTTGTTTTGTTCTATAGATGCTTTTACTTTTTCCCAGTACTTGCCTATTGTTTTGTGAGGATCAGTAAATGATGATGTAGGTTCCCAAGAGTTTTCCCTGGTACCATAACCTTTCCACTTCACTAGGTATCGTCTATTATTAGGAGGACCTTTATGAGCTCTGATTTCTTCAACTTCATAAGTTTCAGCTTCAATCTGTGATTCATCAATTGAGATTACTTTGAGCTCAGATGGTACATAGTCTCTATGGAGTAATTCCCCATTTTCATCTTTTAGCACATACGCATTTGCTTGTGTCTTTCGTACAACGACATATGGTCCGGCATATACTGGGGCCAACTTACTTGTCTTATGAGGTAGCTTAACCATTACGGCTGTACCGATATCGATATCTATCAATCGATTGTTCTTGTCAAATTTTTCTTTCTGTATATTTATAATCTTATGTGTTCTTTCACTTATAGCAGGAAATACTATATTAGCCATATGTTCAATACGTTCTTCTAGTTCTTTCATGGTCAATACTTTATAGTTGCCATTTTTGTCCTTTTTGGTATAATCTTTGAAATCATTTAATCTTCGTGCAAACATTAAGCTGAATGCAGCGGAAGCTGTTCTGTGTCTAATCTTGTAATTGATTGCCAATTGTGTGCATGGTAGGAAGTGAGGCCAATCAATGTAATTGTGATCTACGAACTTACGTAGTACTTGTAATGTTGTTTTAACTGTATTTTCAACTGCTCCTCTTGATCGAGCATGATAGGGTATAGAGTATCTTCTATCAATACCCAGAGCTTCACTTATTTTGGTCATTAATGTATTTCTGAATTCTGTTCCATTATCCGAACTTAGACTTTTGAATAATCCAAAGTCACCCATTATCTTTACTAATTCATTAGCGACAGTGGTAGATTGTTTATCCTTGATAGGTCTGAGTATAGTGTACTTTGTACATATATCTACTAGAATTAGGATGTATACATAATTGTTATCTGTACTTATAGGTAGAGGACCTGCTAAGTCCATTGACCAATGGTCACCTGGTAGGTCTGCATAGATAGGTTTTAATGGGTTATATCCTTTTGTAGCAATGTTATACCTCTGGCATTTAGGACAGCCCTTGACTATTTCTAGACAATCATTTATGAGTGATGTCCAGTGTAATCCTTTTTGATGTAGTTCTTTAACCATGCTTTCACCACCAAAGTGTCCGAACTCATGTACTTCTCTTAATAAGGTTTGTCTTTCACTAACTGGTGGTGTAATGTAATCAATTTCTGTTACAGATGTTCTGTATATGTTTTTATCGCTTGACGTATCGTCTTGTGGAAACTTCTCTTTGAAATGATTGATCTTTCTTTTGGCTATTAGGTCCTTTGTTTTACCAGTACCATATTTACTTATTTTGTTTTTATCATCCTTACTTATGGAGGTGATCTTTCTTTTTTTACTACTACTTTGAGTTTGTGTCAACTGAGTACTAGTTGATAGAACTTCACTCTCCCCCAGACGAAATTCGGGAGGATAGAGTCGAGACAATGCATCGGGTAGTACATTGTGAATACCCGGGATGTGGACGACATCAAATTGATAGTCGAGGATAGTATCCAGCCAATTGGTAAGCATAGGGTTTAGTTGAGGCTGTGTATGGAGGTACGTCAATGATCGATGATCACTAAATAGCCGAAATTCACGGCCCCATAGGAAGCAATGGAACTTCTTTAATGCAAATACTATTGCTAGCAACTCACGCTTTGTGGTTGAATAATTCCTTTCAGACTTAGAGAGTGATCGAGACATAAATCC
Source organism: Pilobolus umbonatus (assembly GCA_025528865.1). NCBI lineage: Eukaryota > Fungi > Mucoromycota > Mucoromycetes > Mucorales > Pilobolaceae > Pilobolus > Pilobolus umbonatus. The sequence continues at coordinate 40,702 of JAIXMH010000094.1, forward strand.
GATCAATTTAATACGATCCTTTTCATCTCTCTGTGTTAACACAGCTGAGATGGCAAAATTAGATGCATCGACGGAGACATAAAATTTCTTAGTGAGGTCAGCGTGGCTTAACACTGTATTTGATAATAAAATCTTTTTTAGACAGTCAAAGTTTCTTTGATGGATGGGTCCCCACAACTTGGTAATATCTTTTTCATTACGCAGTCTGTCAATAGGAGCGCACAGATCAGAACAGTTTGGAATGAACGACCTGAAGTAGTTAACTGTCCCCATAATACTTTGCACTTGTTTGCCAGTACGTGGTACTTTCCAATTCATGGCATCACATACTTTTCTAGGGTCTATTCTACGACCAGTAGCTGATATTACAAATCCTAGTAGATAGATACTACGTTGGAAGAATGAACACTTTTCTCGGTTCAATATTAAGTTAACTTCAGTCAGTCTTTGTATTAACTGGTTAACATGGATAATATGTGTTTCCATGTCAGTACTTCCAATAACTAAGTCATCAAGGAAAGCATGGACAAAGGGTAGATCTTTTATGACGATCATCATAACTCGCATGAAGTTACCCGGTAAATTTCTTAATCCGAATGGGCATCTTTGGAATACCCACTGATTGAAGTTGAATGAGAATGCCGTCTTTTCTTGGTCATCCTCATGAATGCGGAATTGCATATAAGCTTGAGCCAAGTCAAACGAACTGAACACTACACATCCTGCTAGTCTTTCAAATATCTCTGATGCAAGTGGTAGTTGGAAGTTATCAATAGGGAGATGCCTATTCAACTGTCTTGGGTCTATACATACTCTGTGCTTTGTCTTTTCACCGTTAGCATCCTTCTTTGATGCAATAGTTAAGGGTGAGTTAAAACGTGTATTGATAGGGGCAGGCTTTATTATACCCTTTTCAGCCCAATCTTGGATTGTTTCGCTCACCATGGGTCTTAGAGCATAAGCTATTGGGTATTGTCTTATATTCACTACTATATCTGATTTCATAGGTAGCCTGATGATAGATTCTTTCAAAGTGCAATATGAATGCTTTGGTAGTTGATCATTCTTTTCAAGTGAGTCACTTATTTGTGCTATGTACTTCTTATGGTCTTCTTTTGTACCATAAGGGGATTCATTTGGAGTCAACTTTAAATCCTCAATGGTATCTTCTGATTCTAATTTCATTCTTTCCTTACTAGATATCCAATCGACTTGGACACCAACTAAGGCGATCTTTAGAAGTGGGAGAATATCTTTTCCTAAT
>JAIXMH010000095.1:0-41070 GCA_025528865.1 Pilobolus umbonatus
TTTTTTGTCCAAAATCTCGACATTTGCCAGGACGGAGTATGGGAAATGCCACTACTAGGTGCTAGATCTGTATCACTTCTAGCACATCTAAAGTCTATGACTACACAATAATCAACCAATCATTTAATCATCTATCATTAGGAAAAAGCATTCATATTACAGGGTATTATTTGTATTATTGAGCCAATAATCAATATTATTTTATTTATAGAATAGTATTTACAAAAGAGATATATGATACAAATACTAAATGTAAAAAAAGAACATCAAGCATAGAATCATACTATAAAATATAATCTTCAACCGAATAGTATTGATTGTCTGTTAGTAAGAGTATCCCAGAAAAAAGCATATTAAGGTTATCTACAAGAGCTAAAGGGTAGCAGTTAATAAAAATACACTGTATTTCAATTTCATCACTTACAGGCACACAATCATTTATACCATGGGAAGTAGTTTCAGTTAGATTTAGAGCATATCTATAACAGTAATAGTATTAGAGAGAGTAGATAGTGTTTATGTATTATTCGACTTACATGAACATAATGTTAGGTGGGAAAAAACTAGTGAGGATAAGCAGATATCGTTTTGAGTAAAGAGTATATTAATAGATATAAAAGCAATTACCTCTTGTCAGTGAGAATAATCAGCACTAAGACTAGAAGCTTGTATGCTTAAGACGATGACTATGACGAAAGAGTGAACTATTAGTAATTATCAAAGATTATCTCAATTCATATATACATTACCAAGGAAAAGAGCACAAAAGTTTACATGGGTACCACAACTATTAATCAAAACCAGAAGCAAGACCGTACATATCATATTAAACGTCAGTATCATCTGTGAAGATATATTTGGATAGAATGTACTATCCACCTCATCATTAGAATACCCTAATGATAAGCACAATTGTAAGTACAAATAGAACCAATGTGAATTAAATCATATCAACTACCTTGATATTATTGTTAGAAAAGAAAGAAATAATACTTGTGTGAGAGTAGTGCCATCTGATTAACAGGAAGTGTCATAAAGTGTATCTACTTTATACTTGAGAACTATTAGGATACTATCCATTGGAGATAAGAGCAATTTGGTAGTGATAAGACCTACACATAGACCAGTGATTATCTAACAATACAGATGATCAGAATATCTTTTAATAACGCATGAGAGGTATAAATTATCAACTTACTAGTGGAGATAAACGGATGTGCTGGATAATAGAAAGAGGAAAGAGAAGGAAGAAAGAGAAAATTTTTTATCGAACCCACAATCCACTATTTTAGTACATTTATAATAATTATTTAAACCAATGAGAAAAGACTAATGTCTTGCCCGTTTATTACTAGAAGAAGGAGGGATATATGTAAAAGGACGAGTGCTTCTACTATCGACTTGAGATGAAGAGGGAGCAAGAAGAGGAAGACTTCCATCTCCAAAAGAAGAGAGACCCATTCCAATTGTTCCGGACGAAGAGAAGACAGAAGCAGATCGAGGAGGAGGAGCAAGAGAAGGGTCAGGAAGTGTTTCGATGTCATAAAAGAGAAAGTCTTCATCACTATAGGTAATAATGACATTAGAATGCTACTATACAAAAATGTTACTTGCATATTTACCTATCGAATACATCCTGGTCACCATTAACTTCCTGAACCTGCAAAATAAATGCTAAAATTAACAACTACTGTACAGTACGTTTATCAACGCTTACCTCTTCTACATCAGCCTCACTTCGGTTACTTTCGTTAGTAGAGGTACTTCTCTTCTTCATTGTTTGTGCCAGAACAATATCAGCTGCCCAGTGATCTTCACAAAAGTGGATTGGAATTTTGTTCTTATTAGCAATCCCTTCAAACTTCCTACAGTAGTAGGATTTGTATGCAGCTTTCATGTCTGTCCAATACTTATTCTCTATTGCGTTATTAAGCATAATTTCGTTCTTAATCATACGAGAAAGTTCGAGCAACTGACCATATTGTTGGAATGCCTTCTTCTCGGTATATCCCTCAACCTCCAGATGTTTAGAAATCTCAATCAAGGCAGCAGCAATGCGCAATTTTACACCTGGTAGATCCTTCATCTCCTTGGGCTTTATCGATTTTGCATTCTTACCCTTCCTGAAAATTATCTCCTTACTCTCCTTGACATTCATATACCTTGCCAATTCGGGAACCTTTGGACACCATCTTTCTTTGTAGTCGATAGGTGTATGGTTTACCTTTGCTACTTCTGCTTCAAAAGACTCTATTAATTATTCAAAATAGTATATATTAGTCTATTGCTTATTTCTATTTGTTTTTAGAGAGTATTTACCGTTAGAATCAGATAACATGTTAATGGGAGGAAATCTTTCATCCCAGGCACTCTCCATCTTCTGCAATTTATCATATATCATAGCCATAAGAATACGCATCTCATCGACACTCTTGACCAAGTTGGTGAGGACATTGTTGGAGTTGTTGTTGTTCATATTTTACAGAAAAATGTATTTGTTAATAATAAGTTTTAAAACCAAGAGAGCTTCATACCTTTATATATTTTATTGATTCCTGCCAATGTCAAGGTAGTATAGAGATATCCAACATAATATTTCTATATAAGGAGATTTATGACGTGAGAAATGATATCATCAAAATTATATTTTCTATATTTGTACCTGACAGTAAGAAGAACAAGTAATAATGTCAATATCACTTTCATAAGTTATGAATCGTATCTTCTATGACGTACCCAGCCTATAAGACATTCGATATTTGATATGTAATTGTCGCACGAATTCATCCACAAAAGTCATAAACAGTATCATTGGTTTTTCATTGACGTATGTTTATCATATAGGCACAATTGAATAACTTAGATAATGATATCATTACTATTGCTTGATGCGTGTCCGTTGTGATGTTATGGTCTAATTGGTACGTACCTGAATCCGACCATATTCAATGACTGACATGATTTCATTTGTAATGCATATATGCATTAGTCCCATGATAGTAAATAATAGTGAAATAAAATGACAAGTCCTTTTACAGTATAAAAGGGTGTTGTTTTCTACTGAATCTTTCTCCTCTATATTTCCATATAACTCTTTCCTCACAGTAATAACTAACATGTCTGCCAACTCCTCTTACACTATTTCCAAGAGATCTCGTGGCCGTTATATTGTACATAAGAAAATTGAATGTGAATTCTGTACTCTTCGTTTCAGAACAAAGAATGATCTTAGAAAGCATCAAGATCAAACCAAGTGTAAGGGTGAAGGTAAATTTGATGAAGCAAGATCTTCTCTTGTACATGACAACGAGGAGGCTATTGATACCATGGACACTACGTTCGTTGAAGCAGAAGCCATGGACATGGGGGAACCTATGGATTACTGTAAGTAAATAAAGCATCTTCGTTATACATATTATTAATAACTTCCCTTTTAATTCACTCATAATAGTTACTGATATTAATTATGAATATAATCACGACGAGCCTTCTTTAGCCTTTGACAGTTCAGCCAAGGTATATGAAGCCATGCCTGTCAACGGATCCTCCTTCAACTACATGGAGACTATAAGTATTCTTCTGAATGATTATATATCCGAGGAAAAAGCATCCCGAAGACTCCACAAGAAGATATGCAATCTTATGAATACTGTTATCAGAGATCTAAGAAACAATAAAATTGGTAAGAGTATATATGATTTTTAATACATGTAATATAAATACTTACTATTACACATACAGGAACTCTTGGAAAGGTCTTGCAGCCTGAAGCTGTCGAGAGTTTGATAAGAAGAAGATCATCAGTTGTAGTGAATCATCACGACGTCTGCTTGAACGGGTGTATGATGTTTGAGAAGAGAGATGTAGTTGACGTTGATGAGAGTTGTGTCTTCTGTCAGAGTAAAAGATACAATGTGGTGAATGGTTTGTTGAAGCCATCATACAGTCTGAAGATGTTGTCTATTGGTAGACACATAGCAAATATGCTTGTAGACAAGGAGATGGTGGAAAGATTAACAATGGATGAAGAAGTTGCCTTGAATAAGTCTGTCATGACTGACATTCATGATGGATTGGTGTTTAAGTGGTACAGGCAACAGCTCAAGAAACTCCCAGGTGTTATCGACATCTATGTAATGTTATTTGTTGATGGCTTTGTCAATGAGATGAAAGGGAAGAAGTCATATACAATGTTCCATATAAATATCCTAAACGTTGATGCATCGGAAAGGTAAGCACAGATATCTAAACAGCTCAATTATACAGTATTCTTACCTTTCGAAACAGATATGAAGACCATAACATGACTCAACTGGCAATCCTTGGTGCTCCTAAGAAGCCTAAAAATATGGATACTTTCTTGAAGCCAATAGTTGAAGAACTTCTCGAACTATCCACTAATGGAATGATTGTTGTGAATGGTGAAGAAGTCATTGGTCGTGCCAGAGTTCATTTGATGGGGGCAGCCGGTAATAATAGCACTAGTATCGGTAGTTCCATTTATTCTAACATCCATAGCATAGGTGATATTGTTGCTGTTCAGGAGTTGATGGGTCATGCTGGAGTTACTAGCAAGTATGGGTGTAGGTTGTGTCTCGTCGAGGGTGTTCACAGGGAGAACAGTTCTGCTGGAATGTACTTCGTTCGTACAGACGCTCCTCTTAGAACCTTTGAACAATTCAAAGATGGTGATGTAGTAAGTTTCTGTATTTTGAGATAATATACACATGGTATTGATATTTAATATATAGGAACATGGGTTGAATCGTGTTTCAATCTTCTCTTCTCTCCCGAGCTTCTCTGGTGGTCCTTTCTTTGGACTTGACGAGATGCATCTTCTTGGTGGTGGTGTCGGGAAGATTGTGAATGAGATGGTGTCTTTGGTGTTGAAGAAAGGGACAAGAGACTTCTATTATTTGAACTCTGATAAGACGAAGAACACTTCTGAGTACCCCTTCCATATACCCAAGAACAGCCTTATTTTGATTAACCACTGCATCGTCGAATCAAGAAAAACTATCCCTGTATCATTTCAAGGTGGATGGGATAGTGTAATTGGTCAAAAAGATGGTGTAAGAATGGTCGATTACATCGACTTTCTCTTGTATGCTGTTCCCACCGTTGTCTGTCCACTTATAGAAGATGAACATGCTAGAAATGCTTTGTTATCCTTGTCAAAAGGTTGTTCTATTGCTTTGCAATGGAATATAACCGAGGAAAAGTTGAGAATGATGGAGAAGTAAGTAACAAAAATTTGTATACAATTTTTTTTATTTACTAAAATAAATATTCTCACAGATATATCTATAAATGGCACAGTTACCTGAAGAAGAAGATTGATGAACAAAAGCTGTCTGTTAATGTGTTTACATCCGTAAATCATTACCTTCACCACATGTCCTACATAATCCGATGCCTGGGTCCTCTCCGTTCGTATTCTACTCGACCTCTTGAACGTACAATTGGAAGGTGTAAGAAGATGATAAAGAGCAAGGTTGATAGTGGAGTGAATGCCAGCAACGTTATTGACAGAATGGCCCACCGCAGCTATGTCAATATGTATGCAGATCTGGAAGGTGAGGTAGATATTATTTCCCCTCGTCCTTATGATGATTCGACATTCATGAAGCATCCCTCAGGCGAATATGGATTTCCTCAGCTCTGGTCCCCAATTCCCAAACAGCCTTACACTCTGACAAGCACCGGTGTTGATATGGATCTTTTCGGCTTCGAAGTTCATCATTCTGATGTACTGAATAAGCTGGAAAGATTCTACAAGGTTCACGCTGCAGTCGACAATTACGATATTGTGAATAACTCTATCAAGATTGCTGGACGGGCGTGGATCAATCACACTGTGTACTCTTCCATGATGAATCGTAAGTGGGTGGGTGAGTCTAGGCGAGGTAACCATATTATCATGTTTGATGTGGTATATCGTGAGTAAGTATATTCTTATCTAATTTATACAGTTGAAACTTACTAATAAATTATATGTAGCTATAGGAATAGAAGAAACAGAGCCTGGTTTGTGGGTGAGGTTGTTTTCTTCTTTTCTCATTTCCAAGATAATCAAGAGTACCAGCTTGCGTTTGTCGAGGTGGCCAAGTCACATAACTGTAGCTCACATGATAAATCGATGCCGGTAGTTACTCTCAGACAACCAAACGAAGCACATTCTTTCACTGTAATTGAGACAACCCAAATCACTCATCAAGTAGGTCTGGTGAAATCCCCCACCTCAAGCACTTACAGTGTGATTAGTCCCTACGCACTTTTCACTAAGGATATGTCCCAGTATAAAGGGGTGTTAGAATATCTTTAGTTAACTATACTCTTTACCTCACTTTCCTTCTATTTCTTCTTCAACACACTATATAATAAAATAAATCATCCTCTTCCTTATACTGTTACTCTCATATCCTATTCAACAATAGTTGTTTCATTAATATCAACTACTGCTAATAATATAATATATACCTACTCTGTAATAATATACTTATATGACTATGGTTCTACAAGTATAAAAAGAAATATTATCGGCTTTATGAGTACTCATTTCACTGATGTGAAGGAATGTAGTTGACATGAGGGCATGTGATGAGGTTGGAATGAGAGATGACTACCCATTCTGAAAGTAGAAGAATACAAATGAAAAGAGAAACGATAAGAAAGATATCTAAATTCCTACTATTTATACAGGTATTATTTCTCAGAGAGCTCCCCCATACATTACACACACACTTAGTAATTTTCCTGTGACTGCTTTATTTTATTTATTTATTTTTTTCTCTTTCCCCCCTTTTCAAAACTATTCTATATCCTAACAGCATCAAAACTATATAGAGAACAAGGACAAAAGTTATTAAAGGATATATATGCAGTAGGGGAAACAGTTGGTGTAAGTAGATGACAAGTCATTTGAACCCGATGTGTGTAATGAAAGTGGAATGAGTCGTCATCCCGAGAGACCAACTATTTTTGGAATATGAATATTGATAATATTTGTTTTTAGATATTGTCCAGTACAACAATGGTTATTTATAGAGTACAAGTAAAAGGGAAGTCCTTCGAAAAGAAGATGCGTTAATGAATGTCGCTGATGTGTGGAATGAGTGTTGCAATGAGTAGACATCTGGAGGCATAGACAATTTATACACTATTACAGATTATCATAAATATATATAAATACCCAAAAATTGATTTATACCAGTTGTTGACTTATGGAAGTGCTGAAATAAACAAATGGTGATGGAATGAGGGATAGATAACAATAGGGAGAGTAATAGATTATTGACATATGTACTACCATAAGATTATTGTTTCATAGTACCCATGGGATAGAACAAGAATGATATACTTATTGTGGTGAATCAATACAGTGGAGGTTAAGAGATAGTGATGTGGTGGATATAGAACGATTGATTCAAAGTACGATGATCTCCCATAGCCCAGTGATGAACATCAAAATAATATGGACTGGAAAAGAGTACACAAGAGATGAACAAAGACGAAAGAACAATTGTCAATAACCTGAGAACTGAATATAACTTAAGGAACAATAATTACTGATGAATAGAAGTGAGATGGCATAGATTATGTCTCTATCGATTATGTTTATCCTGTTACGGTATAGTAAAGATAATGACTTGCTCTAGAGTAGTCCGATGATATTATATGCCTGATTAGGAAATGGATGATTATTCAAATTAGAAAATGTGCTGCACTAAATACATCTGTGTTATTTAATGGACGGATAGGTCCACTCACTGGAACATCTGTCCTTATAAAAGTAATAGAGTAAATAAAATTCAATAAAAACAGCAATAAACATCCACTTTTTTTACTTTCAACGATACCCAGTGCATCATATATATTTGAACTATGTTATATCTACCTCTGAGCACTCTATATTACTTTTCACTTATGACCTGGCCCGTAGCACTTCTACTTATCAAAAAAAGGAGTAATCTAATTGGACAAAAAAATTAAATGGACCCAGTGGTCCATTCTCCTGGCCGATGTCTGAAGTAATCCGCCATAGTGTAATATGACTTGTTTATAATGCCTATGGCTATATTAGTTAAAGAAGTGCTTTTGTTTGAATAAAAGGGCTTTGTTATTGGGCATAAATGTACGATTTAATGTACTTCCCATTTTCTTTTATTATTTGACAGAGAAGTACCTACTAAACACAGTCATATAACTTGGCAACAAATAGGTTACTTTATTGGAATACCGCTTTTTATTCTGAATTAAATCTTTGTTTACATTTTGATAACTTTGTGGTTCTTTTCTATTCTCTCTTTGTCACCTTTTTGTAATGTGGACAAATATGAATGAGGACTTTGGTAATAAAAATGTTATAAATGTAAAAAAACGAAGTAATGAGACTCTGTGTACTCTTTAATTAGGAGCAAAATGCGAGAGAGAGCTCATTATTAAAAGAAGACCCTTTTTATATGGGCTCGAATGATCGGTTGTTTAATTATTTCGTATAACATTAATATCAAATTAGTCCTTTAAAGAGCGTTATTACATACGAATCTTATATAATCAGGAGCAAATACGACATTGCCCCCTACCAGAATGTGATAACGTTTAAAAATCTTGAGCAATTACTTGATGTGAACCAGTGTCCATTAAGTTGTTACAATAAGAATGGATGGAAGACTTATTGCTTGTTCAATCTCTTGCTACGTCGGGTAGGTCGCGTTTCTGCGGAAGAAGATTTGCGTTTGCGATTTGCATCAAGCTTATCACTTCCAACTACAACAGACGAATTACTGGAATTCAAATTGATCCGACTTTTGGGATTTCTTTTAGAGTGGAGATATGCTTCTTTTTGTGAAGTCATAGCTTTTCTTCTAGTCTTAATAGTAGTTCCATTGACAGAGTCTTTGGTCGATTTAGGCCTAATTATATCTACAGTGTCTTCAATAGAATCATTGACTAAAGAATCCATTGATTTACTAATAGTCCCAGGGGCATTAGCTTTCAATGATTTTGAAGATGTGGGGGAATTGGTAATTACAGACTTTTTAAGTGGCTTGTATTCAATACCAACATTCTTACAGTAAGATCTCAGCAATTTTGAAGCATTGATTTCACTGACAGGAAGCCATAAATCCCATTCACTACTGTAGTTTTTCATCGAATTAAATATTCACGTTTCATAGGTGGACCACGATGATTGAGAATAGCTTCAACTTCAAACCTAGTAATCTCATTACCTTCATCATCTAGCTCAATGATATCGTCTGTCAATACAGGTTTCAATTCTATCGAGGTAAACTTACGAGAGATAATCTCACCGGTTTGGTCACGAAGAACATAAGCATTGCCTTGATTCTTACGAACAACAGTGTACGGTCCTTCGAACACATCACTTAATTGGCCTTCCTTATTAGGAATGCGAACCATGACTTGGGAACCCGGGGTGTACTCAACAATTTTATGTTTACTGTTGAACCTTGCTTTCTCAAGTTCTACTTGTTCATCCGTTCTATCTTTAATAGCAGGAAATACTATGTCATGCATGTAGTCAATGCGTTTCATGAGTTCCTCATGTGACATACGTGGAGATCCCTGGTCATTAACACTTCCAAATCGATCTTTGTCAGATTTGAAACCAAGTGCATCATTCATTTTTCTAGCAAACATCAGAGAAAATGGGGTAGAATTCAACCTCTTAGATAAGCGGTTGTTCATGGCCAGTTGGACATTTGGTAAACAGGCATCCCATTCATGAGCAGTCCCATTTGTAGCTTTTGACAGAAGTTTCTTAACTTCCTGTACTTTACGTTCACTCAGTCCATTAGCAGAGGCATGCAGAGGAGTTATGAATCTATGATCAATACCCATGGCATCGGCTAATTCTGTCATCAAGGAGTTCTTGAATTCAGTACCATTGTCAGACTGTAAACGAGTAGGATATCCCACAATTGAGAATAGTTCTACTAAAGCATCTCTAATTGTTGTAGCTTCTTTATTTGGTAAGGCCTTCAGCATGGTAAACCTAGTGCATACATCTACTACGACCATAAAGTACTTATTACCTTTAGAAGTAGGTTCGGAGGTAATTGGACCACCAAGATCAATAGCGTAATGGTCACCTACATAGTAACTATAGATAGGCCTGGATGCATGATAACCTCTTTTGGTTATGTTATGTCTTTGACATGGAGGACATTTCTTCACATGCTCAACAGCTGAATTGATTAAATTGGGCCAGTGAATTCCTTCTTGGTGAAGTCTTTTCACAATTTGTTCTGCGCCATAATGACCGACTTGATGATGTGCATCTTCCAACAATGTCTTTCGCTCACTTTCAGGAGGAACAAAATAATCACTATGCAAGGTCTGTGCACTTTGTACATAGAGTATCTTGGCATGGTTGTAGGTGGTATTGTGGTAATCATCATGAACTTCGCCAGTGCGGGTTATAGAATGAAGTTTAGTTTTCTTCATCAGATTAAGGTCATTGGAGTGAGCATAGTTATCTCCTAGGGCCGACAATGAGACAGTTCTCAATTTCTTATTTTTCTTATTAACCTCTTCTTCGACATTTCGAGGAGGAAAACATCTGGATAGACGATCACTTATTACGTTGCCTAATCTTTTTATATGGACAACGGTGAAATTATAGTCCAGGATTGTGCCTAACCATTTGATCAGCATGTTATTAGCATTCTTTTGGCTGTGTATATAACATAATACTTTGTGATCTGTATATAGGGTAAAATGGGTACCCCAAATGAACTTGTGGAATTGCTTCAAAGCATATACAACTCCAAGAAGTTCTCTCATAGTAACACTATAAAGCTTCTCTGACTTTGATAATGCTCTTGCCATAAAACCAATGTATTTAATGACCTTTGTGGTTCCACCACTCAGTTTATCTGTTTTACTGAACTCTTGGTATAAGCAACATCCGATACTGTAATCAGAAGCATCTGTTGAAATACAAAAAGGGTGGGACAAATCAGGATGACTTTAACATACTTCAGACGCTAAGACTTTCTTTATCGAATCGAAGTGCAATTGATGTACATTGGTCCAGACAAATGGTCCGACTTTCAAATCATCGTGTTTCCTTAGGTTGTCTAAGGGACCCATTAAGAGCGCAGCGTTAGGGACATGATCACGGAAGAAATTGACTACACCCAAGAAGCTCATAATTTGCTTAGAAGTTACTGGTTGTGGCTATTCCATGATATTGGTCAACTTTCTAGAGTCAACGCGTTTTCCTTCGACAGAGATGGAAAATCCCAGTAGATAGACTGCATATCTAGCAAAGAAACATTTTTCAAAGTTAAGTCTGAGGTTGGCTTTAGTTAGAATTTCAATCACAGTTTTAACATGAAAGAAATGAGCCTTCATAGACATACTATGTATACAGACATCATCAACGAAACAATCCACATATGGTAAGTCTCGGAAAAGTGTAGACATTACTTTCTGAAATAACTGGCTAATGCTAGATATACCAAAAGGTGCACCTCTAAACATGTATTGCAACCCATCGGGTGCTGTAAATGTGGTTTTATGTCTATCAGCTTTATTCACAGGGCACTGATTAAATGCAGATTTAAGATCCAGTGTCGTAAATACTTTGGCATTTGACATATTCTGAAAGATAGATGGTAGCAAAGGTAATGCCATCGATAACACTGGCAGGTGTTTATTAAGCATACGGGGATCCAAGCAGACTCGAATCTTATCCGTTTTAGAACCATCCAAGTTCTTCTTCTGAACTACCGTAATAGGCAAGTTCCATGCAGAAGATTTAGCAGGGATGATGATACCATCATTCAGCCATTCATTCACAACGTCCACTATGGCGGATTACTTCAGACATCGGCCAGGAGAATGGACCACTGGGTCCATTTAATTTTTTTGTCCAATTAGATTACTCCTTTTTTTGATAAGTAGAAGTGCTACGGGCCAGGTCATAAGTGAAAAGTAATATAGAGTGCTCAGAGGTAGATATAACATAGTTCAAATATATATGATGCACTGGGTATCGTTGAAAGTAAAAAAAGTGGATGTTTATTGCTGTTTTTATTGAATTTTATTTACTCTATCAATTTTATAAGGACAGATGTTCCAGTGAGTGGACCTATCCGTCCATTAAATAACACAGATGTATTTAGTGCAGCACATTTTCTAATTTGAATAATCATCCATTTCCTAATCAGGCATATAATATCATCGGACTACTCTAGAGAAAGTCATTATCTTTACTATACCGTAACAGGATAAACATACTCGATAGAGACATAATCTATGCCATTTCACTTCTATTCATCAGTAATTATTGTTCCTTAAGTTATATTCAGTCAATATTATTTCCTTGGTTATTGACAATTGTTCTTTTGTCTTTGTTCATCTCTTGTGTACTCCTCTTCCAGTCCATATTATTTTGATGTTTATCACTGGGCTATGGGAGATCATCGTACTTTGAATCAATCGTTCTATTTCCACCACATCGTTATCTCTTAACTTCCACTGTATTGATTCACCACAATAAGTATATCATTCTTGTTCTATCCCATGGGTACTATTAAACAATAATCTTATACTAGGACATATGTCAATAATCTATTACTCTCCCTATTGTTATCTATCCCTCATTCCATCACCATTTGTTCATGTCAACACTTCCATAAGTCAACAACTGGTATAAATCAATTTTTGTATATTTATATATTTATGATAATCTGTAATAGTGTATAAATTGTCTATGCCTCCAGATGTCTACTCATTGCAACACTCATTCCACACATCCGCCACATTTATCAACGCATCTTCTTTTCGAGGGACTTCCCTTTTACTTATACTCTATGAATAACCATTGTTGCACTGGACAATATCTAAAAAAAAATATTATCAATATTCATATTCCAAAAATAGTTGGTCACTGGAGATGACGACTCATTCCACTTTCATTCCACACATCGGGTTCAAATGACTTGTGATCTACTTACACCAACTGTTTCCCCTACTGCATATATATCCTTTAATAACTTTTGTCCTTGTTCTCTATATAGTTTTGATGTTGTTAGGATATAGAATAGTTTTGAAAAGGAGGGAAAGAGAAAAAAATAAATAAATAAAATAAAGCAGTCAAGTGAAAATTACTAAGTGTGTGTGTGTAATGTATGGGGGAGCTCTCTGAGAAATAATACCTGTATAAATAGTAGGAATTTAGATATCTTTCTTATCGTTTTTCTTTTCATATTTGTATTCTTCTACTTTCAGAATGGGTAGTCATCTCTCATTCCAACCTCATAACATGCCCTCATTTCAACTACATTCCTTGACATCAGTGAAATGAGTACTGTTAAAGCCGAAAATATTTTTGTTTATTGCTGTAGAAATGATAACTATATAGGTATACATTATATTATTAATGACAGACTAAAATAGTGTATTATGGGTACGATAGATTTTTTTTCTCTTTCTCTTCCATCTTTTAATTATTTAGCACATCCTTGTATATCTTCTAGTAAGTTAATAAATTTATACTTCTCATGCGTTACTACAAAATATTCTGATGATCTGTATTGTTGGCATTATAATTAACTGTTAGAATATCTCTGGTCTATGTATATGTCTTGTCTCTATCAAACTGTTGTTATCTTTAATGGATAGTATCCTAATAGTTCCCAAGTATAAATGAATACACTTGATGACACTTCCTGCTAATCAGATGGCTCTACTCTCACACAGGTATTATTCCTTTCTGTTCCAGAAATAATAACCAAGGTAGCTGATATGATTTAACTCACATTGGTTCTATTTGAACTTACAATTGTTCTTATCAATAGGGTATTCTAATGAGTAACATAACGAATATATAAGTTCTAAAAAGAAATTTAATTATAAAAGTATAAAGTATATATTAATTTATATATTAACATTTTCATTTTTTGTTAATTTTGTATATTTTATGTTTTTTTAGATTATTTTGTAATTTAATAATATTTTGCACCAGATCGAAATTCTGTTGTGCAACAATTTTTTTCTTTTAAAATTGATTAAAAAGCACGCTGTAAGTTTTTGTCAACTTACAACTAGGGATAAATAGAAAACTTCTTGAATTATACTAACTTGTATAAATATTTTATATTAATATATAAATTTTTGATTGTCTATGTAATGATACTCAATGTTTAGGTGGAAGATACATTCCATCCAAGTATATCTTCACAGATGATACTTGTGCTTAATATATTATATTCGATCTTGCTTCTGGTTTTGATTGTTAGTTGTGGTACCAATGTAAGCTTTTGTGCTGTTTTTCTTGGTAGTGTATGTATGAATTGAGATAATCTCTGATAATTTCTAATAGTTCACTTTTTCTTCATAGTCATCGTCTTAAGCATACAAGCTTATAGTCGTAGTGCTTATGATTCTCACTGACAGGAGGTAATCGCTATTTATATCTATTAATATACTCTTTACTCAAAACGATATCTGCTTATCCTCACTAGTTTTTTATCACCTAACAATATGTTCATGTAAGTCGAATAATACATAATCACTATCTACTCTCTCTAATACTATTACTGTTATAGATATGTTCTAAATCTAACTGAAACTACTTCGCATGGTATAAATGAGTGTGTACCTGTAAGTGATGAAATTGGAATAGAGTGTATTTTTATTAACTGTTACCCTTTAAGTCTTGTAGATAACCTTAATATGCTTTTTTTCTGGGATACCCTTACTGACAGACAATCAATACTATTACGGTTGAAGACTAGATTCTATGTGAATCTATATTCTATAGTATGATTCTATGCTTGATGTTCTTCTTTTACATTTAGTATTTGTATCATATATCTCTTTTGTAAATACTATTCTATAAATAAAATAATATTGATTATTGGCTCAATAATACAAATAATACCCTGTAATATGAATGCTTTTTCCTAATAATAGATGATTAAATGATTGGTTGATTATTATGTAGTCATAGACTTTAGATGTGCTAGAAGTGATACAGATCTGGAACGTAGTAGTGGCATTTCCCATACTCCGTCCTGGCAAATGTCGAGATTTTGGACAAAAAAGTACCGGGATGTCAGAGTGCCTCCAGCTTATTTACTCGGACCAACCGTTCCAATGACTGGACATATGTTCCAAGTAATCCGCCTTAGTGGTCCATGACTTTTGGTTGTACAGAATAGGGAATAGAGTATTGCCTTATTTTAATTACTACCTCTGAAGGAGTAGGGAGATAAAGAACCGCATCAGGAAGATTACACAGATTATGTTTACTTATATTCTTATTAGAATTAACATAAGGTTGTAGAGCTAACTTAAATGCCTCTTGTTCTTTATGTGTACCGGCAAGTGATACATTGGGTTCATACCTAATATCATTGATCGAGTCATCCTTTTCTTTGACACTGCCTTTGTATTTAAATGCCACGTTACTCATATAGATGGATAACTTGGGAAGAAGTTCAGAGTGAAGTACTTCATGGATTTGATATCACTTAATTACAGTGGTCATTACGGATAGGAATTATTATTCAATCTCAGTGCAGTGTTTTTATATGACAGTGTCACCTGGAGATATTAATACCGAGGAAAGAATGAATAGATGCTCTTGGTCTTTTTATAAGTCAATAAACATTATAGTCAATTTTGATTCAACTTACCAGTCCACTTAATTTGATATATACTAGCTATATATCCCTTACACACACACACACATCTAATCTAAGCGTAGATATTTACATTTGTTTGAATTATCATATTGATTTATAATAACAACAACAACAACAACTAACACCACTACCACTACCACTACCACTACTACTACTACTTCTACTACTACTACTATTACAATGGAGATTAACAACGTCATCACCCACAACAACAACACCACCACCACCCGCAATGAGGCCATGTTGAGTAGACAAGATTCTACCCATACTGATGGAATGGCCAGGTTGAACCTGAACCAAGGTGAGGGTGACACCAACCAGGATTATCCCGTTTTGCCGTCTCAGGCTAGCCTTGGGGGTAATATGCCCATATTGGGTCAAACAATGAGAGGTTTGCATGGAGTAAGCCAAAATAATAATGGAGGAGACCAGTCTTCCCCTGTCCCTGAAGTACGTAAAGTTAAGGAAGGCCTTGCAGGCGAAGACAGCGTTAATAACGTTGGTCAAGGCTCGGAGAGTGGTTATGTGCTTAGCACTCACACGAACCGTAGCCAGGAGGATAGATCATCCTTTGCTTCTATTCACAATCCGGCCTGTAGTGCGGCACCCTCAAGTGTTGTCTCTAGAATGGAAGTGAATGAAGTGGATGTGACATCCAAAGACTATTTGAAAATTCAAATAGCTGATTGGGAGGATAAGATGCATGAGTTGATGAAAAACCCTACCAATCGTTTGGAGGAAATACAAAATTGTTTAAAAACAATAGAAACCTATCAGAATATATTATTATGGAAAGAGAAGCGTGAAGCTTCCATTTTAAATAAGGAGTCTGCTGAAAGTACAAGCAGAAAGGAGAAAAAGAGTAGATTCAACGTTCCTGCGGATCGCATTCCTCACTTTAATTTGATCAAGACAAATTTCGTGAATAAGAATCTACACTTATTTAAAGAAAGACATGCATCAAATGGTCTAGTAGTATTTGATACCATTGTGGATTTCTTAAGAGCTTTTGAAGCTGCTTTCTCGATGAGTAATACCAATATCGAGGAGCACTGGAAGACTGCGTTAGATCAGTCTATGCACTTAACTAAGGATACCACAGCTAAGAGCTGGTATCGAAGATACTTCAACAGTAATGTATCTTTTGGAAACTGGAGTACAGTGAGGAAAACACTGATAAAGAAGTATCAGGAGACGAAGACAACTACTGATTATCAGTTTGAGCTTCTAAAAGTGACTCAGCAGATAGGAGAAACTTTGGAGGAATATACGGAACGATTCTGGCTGTTGGTAGACAAAGCAGGATTCTTGGAGGAATATTTTGTTGTTGGTTTATGGTTGCATAACCTTCATCCTTGTATACAACACTATATGAAGCAAAAGTTGGTGTCAATCAGGAAGTTTGAAAACACCACGGAACCTTTTCTCAGGACAGACACTTTGATCAAGATCTTGGAGATCTTGGATGAATCAAAGTTAATAATGGAGTCAGAAGTGCGGAAGCTCTTTACGAAGTATGAGAGTATAACGCCTTCAAAGAGAGGAAGAGAAAACAAGGTGGTAGACGATCACCGTGATAATCGTCAGGAGATGTCAAAGAAGATGAAGATGTCGAGTGGAGGAAGAAGTGAACCTTCATCTAGTAGGAGAGATGATATTCGATCTAGAATACACACGGAAAACAGAATGTGTCAATACTGTAATAGGAACAGGGAGTTTGATCATAGATGTAGACAATACTACTTGGAGAAACGTTTGCCGATCCCTCCTTCATTGCAAAATAATAGAGATAGAAGGGAGAATCATACGGGTACGTTTTATACACAACAAGAGTTGTTTAAAGAGGGTATTCGTAATGAAATGGGAAACAGGAACAATTATAAGGAGGACGCTAAAAAGAGTTTTGCTCCTAAATTAGTGAATCATCAAAGGAATGAGAGAACTCACGAAAGACCTCATGCGTCACGTGATCTCTAGCCTAGGCGGGAAGTTAATATGGTTGTTAATGGACCCCCCCTTACGGTCAGACAGGAGGAAATACAGCAGGAAGATATCCACCCTGCAGAAAGTGTATTACAGGAGATAGAGGAACAACCAGCCATGTCATTATACATGCGCTCGTTGAGGAGATTGGAGGATCAAAGAGCAAAGGAGGATGAGATGAATACCTCAGGTATGAAATATATTAATGTCCTTAAAACCACCCGTAAAAAGGCTATGGTTGATGATCATAATATATTAACTTAAAATCCTCATTCACCTTTATCACCGTTCTTATATGGCGATCATAGATTGATGGCCAAGATAGATTCTGGTGCGGATGTGTCCATAATGAGTAGAAACCTCATAAAGGTTCTCAAAATAAAAATAAAACCTTGCTCTTTAAAGACTCTCTCTATGGCTGATAACCATCAGACTGAAGTTCTAGGAATCACAGATACTCTCACAATTAACTACAATGGGAAGATAGTAGAACACGCATTCTATGTGATAAGTTCTCTACCGGATCATATACAAGTGTTGTTTGGGGGTGGTGATATGTTTGATAAGTTGGGAATAGCCCTGACTGGAGTGGCATATAATGTGGAGAACAATAAGATTATCAGTGATGACACTGTTGATGATGTTCAATATCAGCCAAATATATCTAATGCTGGTACAGAGATCGAGCATGCTGCTCTCATAGATGCCTTGAAACCATTCTTTGCTAAAAACAGGGAAATAGATCCTCGAGATCTGTGTCCCATTCCTGGATCAGAAGTGTCGATCGACACTCCTGAGGAGAAACACTGTTTCAGGAGGCAGTATCCTATTGCTGACGCCATGATGCCTGTGTTTGACGAAACTGTGGCTGAATGGAAGAAGAATGGATACGTTGTTCCAGCCATAGCCAGTCCTTGGAACAATCCCGTCACTTTCGTATCCAAAAAGAGCTCTGATGGAAAAGTGAAATGGCGTGGTTGTATGGATCTGCGTCTGTTGAACAACATTACCAAGCCAATGGATAATTATAGTTTGGGATTGCCATCTCAAATTTATAAGGAAGCAAATGGTTGTGCTATATACACATTACTCGATTGTAGTAGTGCGTACATGCGATTAAAGGTAAAGAAGAGTGATCGAGTTAAACTCTCATTCAGATATAGGAATGAATGTCTGATGTGGCGATCGGCATGTTTTGGAATTAAACATATGGGGTCTCATTTCAGTAGAGTAATGGATATTATTCTCGGAGATATGCCCAACTGTTATGTTTATATTGATGACGTAATCCTTGTGACTCGGGAAAACGACATGGAAAAGCATTTTGAATTAGTGCGCACTGCGATCGAAAGATTGACTGCCGCTCGGATGATACTTAATGAGGAAAAAGCACACATAGGCAAATCCTGTGTTGTGATTTTAGGACAAATATTGAGCAGACAGGGTAGATCGGTATGCCCTGAGAGATTAGCTAATGTTCATGAATGGCCCTATCGTAAGACAGGGAAGGAATTGCAAAGAACGTTAGGCGTGTTTAATTACATGCGGGAACATTGCCCTCTTGCCTCAAGAGTGACATGGTGTTTGGATGCATTAAGGAATATTGGAGATAAAACACTTATCACTTGGACTCATGAACTGAAGGCGGATTTCGATTCGATGAAAAAGATCTTGACATCGAATATTGTGCTCAGTCCACCGGATTTTTCTAAACCATTGTATGTGGCTTACGATGCAAGTGCTCATGCAATTGGGGCAGTTCTTTTTCAAAATGAGGAATATCAGGAAATTACTGGAAACAGTAAGGATAAAGTCTCGACTATAGTGAAGATGAAATATATCGGATTTCACTCTAGGGCGCTGACGGATTGTGAAACGAGATGGCCTGTACATAGAAGAGAGTTACTAGCTGTGGTCTTTGCGTTACGCAAATTCCATCAGTTTCTATATGCTCGTCATTTCACATTGCAAACGGATCACAGATCATTAACTTATCTGTTTACACAAACTCCTATCAACATTCACTTTGCACAATGGTTTGATACTTTGTTGAACTATGATTTTGATGTAGTACACATCAAGGGAGTGCTGAATGTATTGCCTGATAGATTGAGTAGGTTATTCCCATCAAGTCATGATCTTGAGGAGGAGGAGAATGATGTGGAACATCATAAAAAGAATGCAGGACACATATATGTATTACGTCCAGGAAAGACATTCAAGCCAAAGAATAAGGAGATGTCGTGGATCAGGAAAAGACCGTTGCTTATATGCAAGCATCTCATAAATTCAGTGATAAAAACTATGTCACTGTGCCCGAAGAGGATAGGAAACAGCTTTTAGAGGATACACATAAGGAAAACGGACATTTTGGCGCTGATAATATGGTTAAAGTGATCAAGAACCAGAATATTAGCTGGCCCAAGATATTACAGGATGCGATCGATTGTGTGAGCTCCTGCCCATTATGTGTAAAATATAATATCACCAAAAGAGGATACTTACCGCAGAGATCCATATACTGTTATCTACCAGGAGATGGTTATGCAATGGATTTAGCTGGTCCATTTAGATCTGCTAGTAATGTCTTCAGCTATTTGTTGATATTGGTGGATGTCACAACGAGATTTCTGATTTTGAAGCCTTTGGTGGATAAAACAGCGAGATCGGTGGCAGCAGCAATGATTGATGCCTTTTCTATCGTGGTCTTACCCAGATTCTTTGTAGCCTCAGATAATGGCACAGAATTTGCTAATAAGCTTCATGATATTCTATTCCAATCAATGCAAATAGAACAGAGGTATAGTACACCTTACCACCCACAAGGAAACAGATTAGCAGAGAAATACGTTCAAACTACAAAGAGAACGTTAGCTAAAATGATTGAAGGAAACACTGAAGACTGGTATCTATATATCCCAGCTATTCAGTTGATGATCAATAACAAGATCTCGACTAAGATGCAAAGTACGCCTTTCTCATTGATGTTTGCAAGGAATATGAATGAACCTATCAACTATATTGATAAGGAAGGAAGTGAGAAAAGGAAGGAGTATATGTCGAACGAGGAGTTATTGAAGAGGATAGATTATATGTCACAGATAGTGTTCCCAGCTATTTCTGACAGATACAGGATGGCTGATCAGGATAAGACACTGTGGCTGATAAGAGGAATAAGCAGGTTGACCTTAAAGAAGGTGACTATGTGATGGCAAAGGTGTTGGATAGGGTGAATGCCTTAACGCCTGCTTATGAAGGTCCTTTCAAGATCGAAAGAGTGACTGATGGAGGTACTTATCTCTTGAGAGATGAGAGTACTCAAATGCTGATGGGTCGAAATTATGTTCCATCAGAGTTGAAGAAAGTAAAAGAGGAAGCAATAGCTATTAAAGATACTTTGTATGAAGTGGAAGCTATTATTGGAGATAATGGTAAAATAGGTCATCGTGAATATTTGGTGAAGTGGAAGAATTATGATTCCACACATAATTCATGGGTGAAAGCGAGTGACTTCTCGGACACAGAAATTATCAACAAATATTGGAAACAAGTCAGGAAAGATCATACTGGTAAAACAGTTGATATTGACAAGGAGTTGAAAAGGAAGAAGTTCGTCAATAAGTGAACGACATTGTTTACAAGCCGAGCAACAGATTGAAAACAATATTGGAAGCCCCAGATATGGCTGAGAATGAAACTAGTAGTAACACAGTAGTGGAATCGGATACTACAGAAAATAACAGTAGAACTTCCAGCAGGAAGCGTACTAGAAATACAACTAGTCAGAAAGGAAGACGTACTCGTCGTAGGAGCAAATTATAAATGGAGATAGAGGAGCCTGTGACTTTTTCACTGCAAACAGCAAACTGAATCGAATAATAACTACCAACAAATCATATGCATACTTAATCAGACAAGTCGACTAAACTGGGGGTTCAGTCTGGTGGGGGCGTATGAAGTACTTCATGGATTTGATATCACTTAATTACAGTGGTCATTAAGGATAGGAATTATTATTCAATCTCAGTGCAGTGTTTTTATATGACAGTGTCACCTGGAGATATTAATAATGAGGAAAGAGTGAATAGATGCTCTTGGTCTTTTTATAAGTCAATAAACATTATAGTCAATTTTGATTCAACTTACCAGTCCACTTAATTTGATATATACTAGCTATATATCTCTTACACACACACACACATCTAATCTAAGCGTAGATATTTACACAAGCTGCAAATTGTAGGTCGGGTGTAGAGGTACATATCTCAGATGTAACAGGGTGTAGTAAAGATTCAATATTACGCTTAACCGCACGAGATGTGATTGAACGCTTTAGGTATCCAGCAGATTTCTCCCCATTCTCTCTCCAGTGTTTACCAGCCCGAAGAATGTCATTCTGAGCAATTTCATTTTGGAGGGATCCAATCAATTTCTCAAGAAGAAGAAGTTTATCCGAGACTATTGATCGATTGCCATGGCATTTTCGAAGAAGCTTATTTCTTGAACGTTGAAATCGAAGAAGTGCACGATTGCGGTAGGATGCTGCCCGGCGACCAATTGTTCTAGATACCTTTCTGACTATATCCTTGATCGCATTCCATTGAACTTGGGGAGATGAATAAGACTCAGTTAGTTCACTGTGATACCAGTCTAGCTTCTTATATAGTTCATTGACAAAGTAAGGGTTCTTGGCTAGTGCTGGATTTGCTCTCCATAATCCATGGCCCTGACAATTATTAGTGAAATGAAAAGATACCGTGAGAATAGCATGATCAGTCCAGTTCGAGTTAATAAATTCAGCACTAGAACGATGTAGATGTTGATGTAGATCCGAAGAAGTGTATATATAATCAATTAACGATGAAGAGTTTCCACTGCGATAAGTAGGAACATCATTAACTAAGCTCAAGAAAAAGGAATTAACAAGCATATGACACCACAATGAACGTGAGCAAGATGGATTAGGAGAAGGAGATCTGGTAAAATCAGAAACATGCAAGTTGAAGTCACCCATTATCAACATCTTCAAATTGGACGAGGGACCATCCATTTGAAAATGAGGAAGTTGAAGTAAGTTTTGATAAAATTGCGGTCGGTCAGTAGGCTGAGCAGGACCCTAAATGTTAACGAGAGTGATGGGTTTGAAAAGGTTGTTGATGTGTGATAATGTGCATATTATGACTCGTTGGTCAATGGTAATTAAAATAGGAGTAAGTAGCATAAAAGGGTTCATAGATACAATACCACAGTGTTTAGTCCAGATAGAGGAATGACATTGTAGTTGCATATCGAGGGAGGTTTGAATTGACGGTGAATTAGCATGGGTTTCTTGGAGTGACATAATATCGAGCTTAAGTGAACGTAGATAGCGAATAAAGCCTCTCTGCAAATCAGGATTACCTGCTTTGACGAGACTTCTACAATTTAGTGAGCATAACTTAAGTGAAGAAAATAAAGGAGTGGATGATTCATAAGGAGTTGATAAATCGATATTATCATATATACTCATCTATTGAGTATTGGCTGGTTCACCATCAGCTTGGTCCATATCGAGGTCATTATTGTCATTAGAGGTTTGGAAATTGGCAGCCAATTTCACTATGGCGGATTACTTCAGACATCGGCCAGGAGAATGGACCACTGGGTCCATTTAATTTTTTTGTCCAATTAGATTACTCCTTTTTTTGATAAGTAGAAGTGCTACGGGCCAGGTCATAAGTGAAAAGTAATATAGAGTGCTCAGAGGTAGATATAACATAGTTCAAATATATATGATGCACTGGGTATCGTTGAAAGTAAAAAAAGTGGATGTTTATTGCTGTTTTTATTGAATTTTATTTACTCTATTACTTTTATAAGGACAGATGTTCCAGTGAGTGGACCTATTCGTCCATTAAATAACACAGATGTATTTAGTGCAGCACATTTTCTAATTTGAATAATCATCCATTTCCTAATCAGGCATATAATATCATCGGACTACTCTAGAGCAAGTCATTATCTTTACTATACCGTAACAGGATAAACATAATCGATAGAGACATAATCTATGCCATCTCACTTCTATTCATCAGTAATTATTGTTCCTTAAGTTATATTCAGTTCTCAGGTTATTGACAATTGTTCTTTCGTCTTTGTTCATCTCTTGTGTACTCTTTTTCCAGTCCATATTATTTTGATGTTCATCACTGGGCTATGGGAGATCATCGTACTTTGAATCAATCGTTCTATATCCACCACATCACTATCTCTTAACCTCCACTGTATTGATTCACCACAATAAGTATATCATTCTTGTTCTATCCCATGGGTACTATGAAACAATAATCTTATGGTAGTACATATGTCAATAATCTATTACTCTCCCTATTGTTATCTATCCCTCATTCCATCACCATTTGTTTATTTCAGCACTTCCATAAGTCAACAACTGGTATAAATCAATTTTTGGGTATTTATATATATTTATGATAATCTGTAATAGTGTATAAATTGTCTATGCCTCCAGATGTCTACTCATTGCAACACTCATTCCACACATCAGCGACATTCATTAACGCATCTTCTTTTCGAAGGACTTCCCTTTTACTTGTACTCTATAAATAACCATTGTTGTACTGGACAATATCTAAAAACAAATATTATCAATATTCATATTCCAAAAATAGTTGGTCTCTCGGGATGACGACTCATTCCACTTTCATTACACACATCGGGTTCAAATGACTTGTCATCTACTTACACCAACTGTTTCCCCTACTGCATATATATCCTTTAATAACTTTTGTCCTTGTTCTCTATATAGTTTTGATGCTGTTAGGATATAGAATAGTTTTGAAAAGGGGGGAAAGAGAAAAAAATAAATAAATAAAATAAAGCAGTCAAGTGAAAATTACTAAGTGTGTGTGTGTAATGTATGGGGGAGCTCTCTGAGAAATAATACCTGTATAAATAGTAGGAATTTAGATATCTTTCTTATCGTTTCTCTTTTCATTTGTATTCTTCTACTTTCAGAATGGGTAGTCATCTCTCATTCCAACCTCATCACATTCCCTCATGTCAACTACATTCCTTCACATCAGTGAAATGAGTACTCATAAAGCCGATAATATTTCTTTTTATACTTGTAGAACCATAGTCATATAAGTATATTATTACAGAGTAGGTATATATTATATTATTAGCAGTAGTTGATATTAATGAAACAACTATTGTTGAATAGGATATGAGAGTAACAGTATAAGGAAGAGGATGATTTATTTTATTAGATAGTGTGTTGAAGAAGAAATAGAAGGAAATGAGGTAAAGAGTATAGTTAACTAAAGATATTCTAACACCCCTTTATACTGGGACATATCCTTAGTGAAAAGTGCGTAGGGACTAATCACACTGTAAGTGCTTGAGGTGAGGGATTTCACCAGACCTACTTGATGAGTGATTTGGGTTGTCTCAATTACAGTGAAAGAATGTGCTTCGTTTGGTTGTCTGAGAGTAACTACCGGCATCGATTTATCATGTGAGCTACAGTTATGTGACTTGGCCACCTCGACAAACGCAAGCTGGTACTCTTGATTATCTTGGAAATGAGAAAAGAAGAAAACAACCTCACCCACAAACCAGGCTCTGTTTCTTCTATTCCTATAGCTACATATAATTTATTAGTAAGTTTCAACTGTATAAATTAGATAAGAATATACTTACTGACGATATACCACATCAGACATGATAATATGGTTACCTCGCCTAGACTCACCCACCCACTTACGATTCATCATGGAAGAGTACACAGTGTGATTGATCCACGCCCGTCCAGCAATCTTGATAGAGTTATTCACAATATCGTAATTGTCGACTGCAGCGTGAACCTTGTAGAATCTTTCCAGCTTATTCAGTACATCAGAATGATGAACTTCGAAGCCGAAAAGATCCATATCAACACCGGTGCTTGTCAGAGTGTAAGGCTGTTTGGGAATTGGGGACCAGAGCTGAGGAAATCCATATTCGCCTGAGGGATGCTTCATGAATGTCGAATCATCATAAGGACGAGGGGAAATAATATCTACCTCACCTTCCAGATCTGCATACATATTGACATAGCTGCGGTGGGCCATTCTGTCAATAACGTTGCTGGCATTCACTCCACTATCAACCTTGCTCTTTATCATCTTCTTACACCTTCCAATTGTACGTTCAAGAGGTCGAGTAGAATACGAACGGAGAGGACCCAGGCATCGGATTATGTAGGACATGTGGTGAAGGTAATGATTTACGGATGTAAACACATTAACAGACAGCTTTTGTTCATCAATCTTCTTCTTCAGGTAACTGTGCCATTTATAGATATATCTGTGAGAATATTTATTTTAGTAAATAAAAAAAATTGTATACAAATTTTTGTTACTTACTTCTCCATCATTCTCAACTTTTCCTCGGTTATATTCCATTGCAAAGCAATAGAACAACCTTTTGACAAGGATAACAAAGCATTTCTAGCATGTTCATCTTCTATAAGTGGACAGACAACGGTGGGAACAGCATACAAGAGAAAGTCGATGTAATCGACCATTCTTACACCATCTTTTTGACCAATTACACTATCCCATCCACCTTGAAATGATACAGGGATAGTTTTTCTTGATTCGACGATGCAGTGGTTAATCAAAATAAGGCTGTTCTTGGGTATATGGAAGGGGTACTCAGAAGTGTTCTTCGTCTTATCAGAGTTCAAATAATAGAAGTCTCTTGTCCCTTTCTTCAACACCAAAGACACCATCTCATTCACAATCTTCCCGACACCACCACCAAGAAGATGCATCTCGCCAAGTCCAAAGAAAGGACCACCAGAGAAGCTCGGGAGAGAAGAGAAGATTGAAACACGATTCAACCCATGTTCCTATATATTAAATATCAATACCATGTGTATATTATCTCAAAATACAGAAACTTACTACATCACCATCTTTGAATTGTTCAAAGGTTCTAAGAGGAGCGTCTGTACGAACGAAGTACATTCCAGCAGAACTGTTCTCCCTGTGAACACCCTCGACGAGACACAACCTACACCCATACTTGCTAGTAACTCCAGCATGACCCATCAACTCCTGAACAGCAACAATATCACCTATGCTATGGATGTTAGAATAAATGGAACTACCGATACTAGTGCTATTATTACCGGCTGCCCCCATCAAATGAACTCTGGCACGACCAATGACTTCTTCACCATTCACAACAATCATTCCATTAGTGGATAGTTCGAGAAGTTCTTCAACTATTGGCTTCAAGAAAGTATCCATATTTTTAGGCTTCTTAGGAGCACCAAGGATTGCCAGTTGAGTCATGTTATGGTCTTCATATCTGTTTCGAAAGGTAAGAATACTGTATAATTGAGCTGTTTAGATATCTGTGCTTACCTTTCCGATGCATCAACGTTTAGGATATTTATATGGAACATTGTATATGACTTCTTCCCTTTCATCTCATTGACAAAGCCATCAACAAATAACATTACATAGATGTCGATAACACCTGGGAGTTTCTTGAGCTGTTGCCTGTACCACTTAAACACCAATCCATCATGAATGTCAGTCATGACAGACTTATTCAAGGCAACTTCTTCATCCATTGTTAATCTTTCCACCATCTCCTTGTCTACAAGCATATTTGCTATGTGTCTACCAATAGACAACATCTTCAGACTGTATGATGGCTTCAACAAACCATTCACCACATTGTATCTTTTACTCTGACAGAAGACACAACTCTCATCAACGTCAACTACATCTCTCTTCTCAAACATCATACACCCGTTCAAGCAGACGTCGTGATGATTCACTACAACTGATGATCTTCTTCTTATCAAACTCTCGACAGCTTCAGGCTGCAAGACCTTTCCAAGAGTTCCTGTATGTGTAATAGTAAGTATTTATATTACATGTATTAAAAATCATATATACTCTTACCAATTTTATTGTTTCTTAGATCTCTGATAACAGTATTCATAAGATTGCATATCTTCTTGTGGAGTCTTCGGGATGCTTTTTCCTCGGATATATAATCATTCAGAAGAATACTTATAGTCTCCATGTAGTTGAAGGAGGATCCGTTGACAGGCATGGCTTCATATACCTTGGCTGAACTGTCAAAGGCTAAAGAAGGCTCGTCGTGATTATATTCATAATTAATATCAGTAACTATTATGAGTGAATTAAAAGGGAAGTTATTAATAATATGTATAACGAAGATGCTTTATTTACTTACAGTAATCCATAGGTTCCCCCATGTCCATGGCTTCTGCTTCAACGAACGTAGTGTCCATGGTATCAATAGCCTCCTCGTTGTCATGTACAAGAGAAGATCTTGCTTCATCAAATTTACCTTCACCCTTACACTTGGTTTGATCTTGATGCTTTCTAAGATCATTCTTTGTTCTGAAACGAAGAGTACAGAATTCACATTCAATTTTCTTATGTACAATATAACGGCCACGAGATCTCTTGGAAATAGTGTAAGAGGAGTTGGCAGACATGTTAGTTATTACTGTGAGGAAAGAGTTATATGGAAATATAGAGGAGAAAGATTCAGTAGAAAACAACACCCCTTTTATACTGTAAAAGGACTTGTCATTTTATTTCACTATTATTTACTATCATGGGACTAATGCATATATGCATTACAAATGAAATCATGTCAGTCATTGAATATGGTCGGATTCAGGTACGTACCAATTAGACCATAACATCACAACGGACACGCATCAAGCAATAGTAATGATATCATTATCTAAGTTATTCAATTGTGCCTATATGATAAACATACGTCAATGAAAAACCAATGATACTGTTTATGACTTTTGTGGATGAATTCGTGCGACAATTACATATCAAATATCGAATGTCTTATAGGCTGGGTACGTCATAGAAGATACGATTCATAACTTATGAAAGTGATATTGACATTATTACTTGTTCTTCTTACTGTCAGGTACAAATATAGAAAATATAATTTTGATGATATCATTTCTCACGTCATAAATCTCCTTATATAGAAATATTATGTTGGATATCTCTATACTACCTTGACATTGGCAGGAATCAATAAAATATATAAAGGTATGAAGCTCTCTTGGTTTTAAAACTTATTATTAACAAATACATTTTTCTGTAAAATATGAACAACAACAACTCCAACAATGTCCTCACCAACTTGGTCAAGAGTGTCGATGAGATGCGTATTCTTATGGCTATGATATATGATAAATTGCAGAAGATGGAGAGTGCCTGGGATGAAAGATTTCCTCCCATTAACATGTTATCTGATTCTAACGGTAAATACTCTCTAAAAACAAATAGAAATAAGCAATAGACTAATATATACTATTTTGAATAATTAATAGAGTCTTTTGAAGCAGAAGTAGCAAAGGTAAACCATACACCTATCGACTACAAAGAAAGATGGTGTCCAAAGGTTCCCGAATTGGCAAGGTATATGAATGTCAAGGAGAGTAAGGAGATAATTTTCAGGAAGGGTAAGAATGCAAAATCGATAAAGCCCAAGGAGATGAAGGATCTACCAGGTGTAAAATTGCGCATTGCTGCTGCCTTGATTGAGATTTCTAAACATCTGGAGGTTGAGGGATATACCGAGAAGAAGGCATTCCAACAATATGGTCAGTTGCTCGAACTTTCTCGTATGATTAAGAACGAAATTATGCTTAATAACGCAATAGAGAATAAGTATTGGACAGACATGAAAGCTGCATACAAATCCTACTACTGTAGGAAGTTTGAAGGGATTGCTAATAAGAACAAAATTCCAATCCACTTTTGTGAAGATCACTGGGCAGCTGATATTGTTCTGGCACAAACAATGAAGAAGAGAAGTACCTCTACTAACGAAAGTAACCGAAGTGAGGCTGATGTAGAAGAGGTAAGCGTTGATAAACGTACTGTACAGTAGTTGTTAATTTTAGCATTTATTTTGCAGGTTCAGGAAGTTAATGGTGACCAGGATGTATTCGATAGGTAAATATGCAAGTAACATTTTTGTATAGTAGCATTCTAATGTCATTATTACCTATAGTGATGAAGACTTTCTCTTTTATGACATCGAAACACTTCCTGACCCTTCTCTTGCTCCTCCTCCTCGATCTGCTTCTGTCTTCTCTTCGTCCGGAACAATTGGAATGGGTCTCTCTTCTTTTGGAGATGGAAGTCTTCCTCTTCTTGCTCCCTCTTCATCTCAAGTCGATAGTAGAAGCACTCGTCCTTTTACATATATCCCTCCTTCTTCTAGTAATAAACGGGCAAGACATTAGTCTTTTCTCATTGGTTTAAATAATTATTATAAATGTACTAAAATAGTGGATTGTGGGTTCGATAAAAAATTTTCTCTTTCTTCCTTCTCTTTCCTCTTTCTATTATCCAGCACATCCGTTTATCTCCACTAGTAAGTTGATAATTTATACCTCTCATGCGTTATTAAAAGATATTCTGATCATCTGTATTGTTAGATAATCACTGGTCTATGTGTAGGTCTTATCACTACCAAATTGCTCTTATCTCCAATGGATAGTATCCTAATAGTTCTCAAGTATAAAGTAGATACACTTTATGACACTTCCTGTTAATCAGATGGCACTACTCTCACACAAGTATTATTTCTTTCTTTTCTAACAATAATATCAAGGTAGTTGATATGATTTAATTCACATTGGTTCTATTTGTACTTACAATTGTGCTTATCATTAGGGTATTCTAATGATGAGGTGGATAGTACATTCTATCCAAATATATCTTCACAGATGATACTGACGTTTAATATGATATGTACGGTCTTGCTTCTGGTTTTGATTAATAGTTGTGGTACCCATGTAAACTTTTGTGCTCTTTTCCTTGGTAATGTATATATGAATTGAGATAATCTTTGATAATTACTAATAGTTCACTCTTTCGTCATAGTCATCGTCTTAAGCATACAAGCTTCTAGTCTTAGTGCTGATTATTCTCACTGACAAGAGGTAATTGCTTTTATATCTATTAATATACTCTTTACTCAAAACGATATCTGCTTATCCTCACTAGTTTTTTCCCACCTAACATTATGTTCATGTAAGTCGAATAATACATAAACACTATCTACTCTCTCTAATACTATTACTGTTATAGATATGCTCTAAATCTAACTGAAACTACTTCCCATGGTATAAATGATTGTGTGCCTGTAAGTGATGAAATTGAAATACAGTGTATTTTTATTAACTGCTACCCTTTAGCTCTTGTAGATAACCTTAATATGCTTTTTTCTGGGATACTCTTACTAACAGACAATCAATACTATTCCGGTTGAAGATTATATTTTATAGTATGATTCTATGCTTGATGTTCTTTTTTTACATTTAGTATTTGTATCATATATCTCTTTTGTAAATACTATTCTATAAATAAAATAATATTGATTATTGGCTCAATAATACAAATAATACCCTGTAATATGAATGCTTTTTCCTAATGATAGATGATTAAATGATTGGTTGATTATTGTGTAGTCATAGACTTTAGATGTGCTAGAAGTGATACAGATCTAGCACCTAGTAGTGGCATTTCCCATACTCCGTCCTGGCAAATGTCGAGATTTTGGACAAAAAAGTACCGGGATGTCAGAGTGCCTCCAGCTTATTTACTCGGACCAACCGTTCCAATAACTGGACATATGTTCCAAGTAGTCCGCCTTAGTGTTTCTCCATAACCTTTTCTGAAGAGTTCTTATTGATGGGAGCAGGGTGAGAAGTGTGATCAGACAAGAAGCTGTCATATTGTTCTTGATATATCCAAGATTGACTAAGGAAAGAACGAGCAGCAGCAAAACAAACAGGTTGTCGCAATCGATGGAGAACCTTCAACAGCCTATTCTGATGAAGGGCCAAAGCGATCTGTTGACGAATACACTTAGAAACATTAGCAAAACTAGGATCCTTAAGAATAGATTCAGCAGTAGGATCAAAATTGTCAATTAGAGCAATACCGTATTAGGCAAGGATAGAAGTGGCAATACTAACAAAATCGTTGTGAACCAAAACACCAACAATTCCATTGGTAGGATAGCAAATGTCGAGAACACGGTGAGAAGGTAATCCTAATGTGGACAAAGTCTTACGTGTCTCAGAAGGACGACTCTTTACTCGGATGGGCATGTATAGTGTTGTGGATACTTGAGATAATAGCTCATATAATGATGATGATATAGCACATTGGAAGAGCACAGCTTAAGATCAACCCATTACTCCCATAAGTTCAATTGAATTACTTTATTGAATATTGAATAGTATAGTCTATTGTACATACGATCTATCTGTTGAGCAATGTAGACTTACTTACCTGACATCACATATAAGAATCATTCTCATTGGTCGAAGCATCCACTGCTCTTCCTGCTAGATGAGATTTACTGATGGTTGAGATGGAGATAGATCTCCGAAGAAAACCTACTTGATTTATCCAAAGATAAAACGGTTATATAAATTAAAGGTAAAGATACGTGAAGTACGATAGAACTCAACCAAGGAGAAAAAGATGTTTATTACAATTACAAAATACGGGTACTCTTATATAGTTAATTGGATTGGGGATAAGTGTATGTAAGCAAACCTTGGATAAGGTGATTACATACAATCAGTATGTGAACAAGTGGTTACAGCCAATAAGGATATTAGGATGGTAATCTATTATCAGTGATTGCTCATAAGCAGTACCTTATCGTGTGAGCCTTTATTACATGGTTATGTAAAAGGATCTCTCACGCTGTTAGTACAATCAGTTACGATTAGAGTGTTATCTGATTTAGATTGTCCTTATCATCTGTTATTGGAACTCAGGCTATTACCAGAGAACCGGATTCTGGGTTGTAATTGATGTGTGGCTTGTATCTGCTATCACTATGCTGTATGGATACATCAGCTACTGTTCAAATGACTATTGATTACCATACAGAGGAAATTGATCTAGGTATAGCATCATTAGGCCGACATTCAATAATCCTGGGTATGCCATGGTTGGAGAAACACAATCCTCGTATTGATTGGAAACATCAAACTGTCTTGTTTGATTCTGATATCTGCCTGTCTCACTGCTCTGATAACATCGATGTTACTCCTATCCCCTGTTCTTCAGTAGATCCTGTTCCTGAAGAAGTACCCATCAATCCAATTGTTCCTGACTTAGAAATCCCTGCTATCGAATCTGCTTCTCCTGAACCTTATATTCCAGATATTCAAGTAGCCACAGCTGAAGAGATATCCCAATTTATTGGTGATGGTAACCACGCTTACTATATCCAAGATACTAATAATGTTACTAGTACTACTATTGCATCTCTCACATCTAGCGTTAGTACAGACGGTAATCTCAGTAGTGTCCCAAGCAAGTATAGTGAATATATGGATGTATTTAGTGAAGACTCTGCCAACATCCTCCCAAGCCATCGTGGTGATTCCGATCACTCTATTCCTCTTGTCAAAGATTCTCAGCCGCCCTTTGGTCCTATCTACTCCTTGTCTCAAGATTAATTGAAGGCTTTGTCTACATATATCACAGAAAATCTAGCCAGTGGTTTTATCAGAAGGTCTACTAGTCCAGCTGGTGCCCCCATTATCTTTGTCAAAAAGAAAGACGGTTCGTTGCGCCTGTGTGTAGATTATAGAGGTCTGATCAAAGTAACCATCCAGAATCGCTATCCGCTTCCGTTAATCAATGAGTTAATGGATAGACTCTCTACTGCTAAGATATTTACCAAGTTGGACATTAGAAATGCTTATCATCGTATCCGGATAGCTGAAGGTGATGAGTGGAAGACTGCATTTAGAACACGTTATGGCCATTTTGAGTATCAAGTAATGCCTTTTGGACTAACTAATGCTCCTGCTTCTTTCCAAGCCTTGATCAATGATTTACTCCGTGAATACTTGGACTTGTTTGTCGTCGTTTATCGAGATGACATTCTTATATACAGTGAAGATTCTACCACACATATCGATCATGTTTGTAAAGTGTTGAGCAAGTTGAGAGAAGCTGGTCTTTATGCTAAAGCCGAGAAGTGTGAATTCGATGTACAAGAAGTTGAATTTCTTGGTTTCCGTGTTGGTGTCGATGGTGTGTCCATGGATCAAGCCAAGGTGTCTTGCATAATAGATTGGCCTGAACCAAAATCAGTACACGATATTCAAGTTTTCCTGGGCTTTGCCAATTTCTATCGTAGATTTATCCATCAGTATTCTAAGATCACAGTCCCTATTACTAAGCTTCTCAAGAAGAATGTTCCCTTTGTTTGGTCTACCACTGCTAATGATGCGTTCAATGCTTTGAAGAGCAAATTTACTTCCGCTCCGATATTACAGCATTTCAATCCCTCAGGATCAATCATAGTAGAAACCGATGCATCTGATTTCGCAATTGCTGGTGTTATCAGTCAGTATGATTCTGAGAAGAGGCTCCATCCTATTGCCTTCTTCAGTCGTAAGCTTACTAGTCCTGAAGTTAACTATGATGTTTACGATAAAGAAATGTTAGCCGTCGTAGAATCATTCCGTGTCTAGAGGCATTATCTACAAGGAGCTAATCATCAGATTATCGTATACACCGATCATAAGAACCTAGAGTATTTCATGTCTACTAAAGGTCTGAACCGTCGACAAGCTCGCTGGTCTCTCTTCCTTTCCTCCTTTGATTTTGTTATTACATATCGTCCTGGTACTAAGAATCCAAAGGCTGATGCTTTATCACGAAGATCCGACATGTCGTTCCATAATGATTCTGCTTCTAAACAGCCTGTACAGCAATTCTTTGGTGAAGAACGGATTGTATTATCCTCGTTAACAACCGTGAGTGTATTGCCTGACTCAAGTCTTACTTCCAGAATATCGAATAAGCTAAAAGAAGATGAGAAACTCAATAAAGTCATAGAGTATGGTAACAAATAAAAATAAATACTTATTTTTATTTTTACTACTCTTATCTTAATTATTTTAATATAATTTTGTAAACAAAATAACTAATAAAATAATTTTATCATTAAAAAGAATAAAAATAACAAATTTATTTTTATTTTCTTTTATATGATAAATTACTTTTTTTTTTTCTTCTAAAATAAAAAGTAATCAAAAACAAAAAAGCACGGAGTAAGTTAAAACTTAATCCTTTTTTTTAACGTAAGATATGTTCCGCTACTCATATCTCTGGTCAAAGATATTACCTCTGCTCCCTTGCACCTAAGAAAAGAAATGTCTCGGTACAGTTATGATGAAGAATCTGGATTATTACTTCTAGACAACCTGATATGTGTTCCAGATGATAATCAATTGAAGTTAGATATCCTACGTATGCATCACGATTCTCCTGTTGGCGGTCACTGGGGTCAAGCCAAGACGCGTGAGCTCATATCTCGTAACTATACATGGCCAACCATGAAAGAATATGTCAATAGATACATTGCCAATTGTCCCATATGTATTCGATCAAAAACACCTCGTCAAGAACCTCCAGGGCACCTCCATCCATTATCGATACCTAATACGCCATGGTCTTCTATTGGTATGGATTTCATAGTCGGTCTTCCTGAAAGTACTTCTGGGTATAATTCCATATGGGTCGTGGTCGATAGATTAACCAAGATGGCCCACTTCATTCCATGCAAAGAAACTATTACTGCTAAAGACCTCGCTCAGTTATTCATTGATAATATATTCCGTATGCATGGCCTCCCTGATAGTATCGTTTCTGATCGTGGTTCTCTGTTCACATCTCATTTCTGGCAATCTCTGTTATCCCTACTTGGTATAAAATCTAATATGTCCACTGCATTCCACCCTGAAACCGATGGTCAAACTGAAAGAGTTAATTCTATTCTCGAGCAATATCTTCGTTCTTATATCAATTACCAACAAGATGATTGGGTCTCTCTGTTATCTATAGCTGAATTCAGCTATAACAATGTTCTACAGTCAAGTACCAAGCATTCACCATTTGAAGCCAACTATGCTTATCATCCAAGATCATCTTTTACTGCTAACACTCGTACTTCTGGTATCTCGGCTTCCACCGAAGAATTCTATCGTAAGCTGCGTGCTATCCATGGTGAATTACAAGAAGAGGTGAAGCTGGTACAGAAAGAGCAATCACATTATTACAACCTACGCCATAGGCCTACTCCAGAATATAATATTGGTGACAAAGTCTACTTATCCACTAAGAATATCAAAACTTCTCGTCCTTCCAAGAAGCTGGATTATAAGCGTATTGGTCCTTTTGAAATTATAAAGAAAGTCGGTTTACACGCATACAAGTTGAAGCTACCATCCAGTATCCAGATACATCCAGTCTTCCACGTTAATCTACTATCTCATATTGACCAGTCCGAGTTGCCTGATATCCCTCAACGTCATCATGAACCTGTTCCTCCGGTGATTATCAATGGTGAAGAGCATTATGAAGTAGAACGGATATTAGACAGTCGTATATCATATGGTCAACTACAATACTTGGTTAGATACAAAGACTACCCCGATCCATCTGAAGATACTTGGGAACCTCTAAGTAATCTCTGGAATTGTCCTGACGTCATTCGTGACTTCCATGATAAATACCCCGACAAGCCCAATATGAATTCTGTCAAGTCATCCAAGCGAAGAAGATCATCACCCGATTCACAACAGAAGAAGTCTCGTCGAAAATCTTGTGGAACTCGAAGCCAGAAGGGGGGATAATGTCATGACCTAACAGATTCCAGCACCCTTAGTAGTCATATATGTTGAGGATACTTAAGATTAGAGCAGTTGACATAAGAAAGATATAGATTCTATCAGGGATCATACTTGCATTACACAATTGGCATAACTTAAATAACTGACATATTCCCATATCAGGTCAATCTAATTGCAGTTGTACTTTATTATATGTATACTTGACAATAGAGTCTAATACGACCTATTGCTGTTTCTATATTCTATATTCTACATTCTACATTCTACTAAGAATACACTACACTTACCACTTACATTATCCATTGGTTTATTAATTGAATCAATCATGGTCTAGTATTAATCCTTTATCCATATAGCACATTCTTCCCGGTTAATTATCCTCCATATCACATCATCCGATTCGTGGATGAATGTCAAATCCAAGACAAGTCCAATAGCATAATCCAACGTCCAGGGAACAATCAAGAGAATAAAGAAATGGTCACTTATGGCTATCATCATTCGTCCTTGAGAGATCAAGGTCACTTACCTCTATCGTTATTCGTCCTCCACAGATCATGGTCACAATCCTTGGTCCCTGGTCAATCAAACTAATATAAATACCCCATCTGTTCTCGTCGAGTTTAGAGATCTTATCTTATTTTTTCTTATTATTTGGATAATAAATCCGTACAAAGTTTTTACAGTATTCCGTCTGTTTTTCCTTGTACCAAACATTTTTTACTGTAAATTACTATGAATCAAGATACTTTCAACTCGATTACTGGTTCCTCTCCTTTGTCAAGTGAGGAGGCTTCTCCTGCAAGCATGGTCATTGACGTTGATGCAATTATGTCGGGGGTGACTCATGACTCTGGTGTGGCCGGAGGATCAGGTTCTGCAAACGCTTGTGATGTTGCCGAACGTTCTGGTGGTAGTACAGCCGAGTCTTTTGGTACTTCGGTGGTCTCCGGTGCTTCTGAGGTTTCTGGCTCAAGAAAATTAAGTGGTACATTGTACCAGTTGCACATGAAGTTCGCTGGCTTGGTGGATGCTTTCCTGGCTGCTAGCAAGGAGGGAAATACCATTGCTTCTGCACATATTGTAGAGCAGATGGATCAAACAAAACGGGTTATTGACTCCTTGGAGGACTTTAATTCTGTGTCTACAAAAGAAAAAACCATACCCAAGGAAATGGGTAGAGGTGGTCTCTCGTTATCACACAGGGACTTGCCAAAGTTCCAGTTAGCCTCCAGTGTTGTAAAACCCTTTCCTAATGAAGAGGTTTTCGAGTCTGTTGAGCATTTTTTGAGTCGCTTTGAGCATATCATCGAGGGGTCTGCCTATAGGGATATTGAATCGGTGTGGAGACAATTTTTACCATTGTGTCTACCCTTTAGTGATAACGCATGGGTTGAAACTGAGCTGAAGAAGTGTAGATCATGGGCCGAAGCAAGAGATGCTTTTAAGCAACACCATGGTTCCAGTCTTGCCACTAGGCACTTTACTGACCAGGTCTTCACTATGGAAATGTCAAATGATGACTCCATTGGGGATTACTCCAAGAAATTTCTTCAAGCAGTATATAATGCTGGATTACCAAGAGATGATCCTAGAATTGCTGATAGGTTCCTTGCGTCTTTGACTATCCCGGTGCAAACCCTGATAAGAATGACACTGGCTCGAGTAGGAAATGACAAGGTCAAAGATGACAGAAATTGGACGGTCGAGTATATTACTCAGGTGGGTTGGGACATTCTCGGAGATGACAATTCGGTATACAGAGAGGCATCTTCTTTAATTCCAGGTGCAAGTAGGGTGTGGGCTGCTGAGAGTTCACCACAGCGTAGGGTAGCTCCTTTTCCAAACAGGTTCTCCCCTTACTCAGGAAAATCGAAGAACAAGGTGGTCTCCAACAAAAGATTCAATTGCACTCATCATGGAAGGAATGGGACCCATAACACCTCGGACTGCTTCTCTCTAAGGAATCGCACACCTGTTAATAACAAGGGAGATGAATCTAAGAAGTGCTATAAATGTGGCAAGGCATGGGTCAGAGGGCACTCATGTTCAACTGAATCGAGTCAGGTGTTTACTGTGGCCACTGATAAAAAGGATGAGCCGAACAATGATCATAATGACATTGAGCAAGCTGCCACTGAAATAAATTCAATGATGGAAGGATTATCTTATAATTGTAAGTATCCTATCAAAAAAGCAGTTAGTAAAGAGATAAAAGCTGATGCATTTAATCATCTTACTCCTATTGTAATAGAGAACATAAAACTTATTGCGCTTGTTGACACAGGCAGCGAGAGAACTTTCATTAATTCATATGCTTATATAAATAAGTTGAAATTAAATAAAATCAATAAAGTTAATGGTTCCTATAATTACTTGTCTGATAAAAGTTCTGCTTCTCGTATTGGAGTTACTAACCCATTAAAGTGTAAATATTCAAATGGTATTGTATTTGAACATTTGTTTGAAGTGATGAAGTTCAATGAGGGTTTCAAGTTTGATGTTCTACTTGGTAGAGACATTCTTCAGAAAATGAACATTGGTTTGATTGGTGTTGCCTTTAGTTTAGACAATGAGCATACACACTCTGATTCCATTGATAACGACAATCAGATATTTGAGAACTTGAATATTGATAGTGAGAGTCAGTTCGAACCCGATAATTCGCCTGCTGGAACAAAAGAGCAAAGAGCAGAATTCTTCGAAACCATTAAAGAAATATTAAATAAAAACCAGGCTATCCCTGTGACTTCACACTGTCCAATGCCTGAGTCGCTCATACGTTTACCTACTAAGGAAGGTGCCACGGCTTATAGACGTCAATATCCAATACCATACGCTTTAAGACCAGTATTAGATAAGCAAATAAAAGAGTGGTTAGAGACTGGTACCATTATCAAGTCCAAAGTGAACACCATTTTAATAGTCCA
Source organism: Pilobolus umbonatus (assembly GCA_025528865.1). NCBI lineage: Eukaryota > Fungi > Mucoromycota > Mucoromycetes > Mucorales > Pilobolaceae > Pilobolus > Pilobolus umbonatus. The sequence continues at coordinate 39,348 of JAIXMH010000095.1, forward strand.
CTTTTATTAGTACCTAAAAGAAACAAAGCAGGCGAGATTGTAAATCATCGTGTGTGCTTAGATGTGAGGCTATTGAATAACATTCTACCCCCTACATTCAACTATCCTGTTCCATTAGTCAGAGATATATTTGATAATTTGGCTGGTAAGAAGGTATTCTCTACTATTGATCTAACGAATGCTTATCATCGATTTAAAGTTGCACCTGAAGATGTTCATAAACTGACATTCACGCATGACAATGCCCAATACTCATTTATTAAGGGATGTTTTGGAGTAAAAATGTTAACATCACAGTTTCAAAAGTGCCTAGCTATCCTGTTTGAAGGAGTGACTTGTGTACAGAACTTTGTTGATGATTGCATCGTTGCCAGTGATAGCTATGAGCAGCATGCGGAAGATGTGAAGTTAGTATTGGAAAGATTAACATCAGTGAATTTGATCGTGAATCCTGATAAATGTGTGTGGTTCCAACATTCAGTGAGACTCTTGGGTTTTGTAGTGAACACTACTGGCACCAAAGTAGATCGTAATAAGATTACGAACGTTGAGAAGTGGCCGATTCCCAATAAGAGCTATAAGCAAGTTCAACAATTCATGGGCTTGATCAATTATTTCAGAGACTACATACCTATGATCTCGAGAGTAGCTGAGCCTATCACGAGATTGAGCCATGCATCAAATATTGAGGAATTATGGACCGATGAACAAACAAAGAGCTTCAATGCTCTCAAGCAAATATTACAATCAAATTTGATATTGCATTACCCCGATCTTAATAAGAAATTCTATGTGGCTACTGATGCATCCTTATATGGTGTCGCTGCCGTCCTTTATCAAAGAGATGAGCACGGACGAGACAAGTATATCAGTTTTGTATCCTCTTCTTTATCACCTTCGCAGCGACGCTGGAATACTACAAAGAGAGAACTATATGCAATCATATTAGCACTCAAGAAATTTCGTAAATTCTTATGGGGAAAGCACTTTACCATTTACACTGACCATCAAGCCCTAGTGTATTTACACACACAAAAAATAGCCAATCCTATGATGATTGGATGGATGGAGACAATACTTGACTTTGACTTTGATGTCATCCATATTCCAGGAGTATTGAATAAGCTCCTGATCAATTAAGCCGTTTGTATCCACCTTTAGAGGATGAACACAAACTGGTGGGGGATAGTGGCAGTGATAAAAAGACAAATAGACTTATGATCAAGAGAGTCGTTGTCAAGAAGAAGAAGTATAGTAGAGACAGAACTGTAAACGTCCTAGCTACTCAACTGGTTGAAAGTAAAAACGAACTAACTGATTACATGACTCCTCCTGAAGAAGAGAGAGATGCCCTATTAAGAGAGACACATTCATATGGTCATTATGGATCACAAGCTATCTTACGTGAGATTCACAGTAAGGGTATGCATTGGACTAATATATATGATGAGGCAAAACAGATAATAAGTTCATGTAAAGAATGTCAGAAGCACAACATAAATAAGAGAGGTTACCATCCACTAACGAATGTTGTGGCTCATAGACCATTTGATCATATTGCCATAGATCTTGCTGGACCACTTCCTGCTACTGAAGATAACTATTTGTATCTCTTGGTTCTGACTGATATATGCACTAAGTACATTGTGATTAGACCATTGAAGAATAAACAATCTGATACGGTTGCCAAAGAACTTATAAGCATATTTGGAGACTATGGATT